>JAJTUV010004000.1:0-31103 GCA_021653895.1 Mastomys natalensis | reverse complement strand
GGTGGCTGGGTTTGTCAGCTTGGCACAAGCTACAGCCATTTAGAAACAGTGAATATCAATTAAGGAAGTATTCTACCAAAATCATAAGTCTGTGGTACATTTTTTGATTACTGATTGATTTGGGAAGACCCAGACTATGAGTGGTGCCACCCCTGACAGGTGGTCCTAGGTTGTACAAGAAAGCCGACTAAACCTGACATGGAAACCAGAACATAAGTAGTATTTTCCCATGGTTCTGCATCAGTTCCTACTTCCAAGTTCTTGCCCTGGATGCCTGACATAGCTTCCCTTGATGATGAATTCTAAATTGTTTATATGTATAAACCCCTTCCTTCTCAAGTTGGTTTTCCTCATGGTATTTATCAAAAAAGGTGAACTAAGAAAATGTATTTAGGACTGACTATTGGGTCTCATGGGGCAGATTCTACCATTTGGATAAATAACTACTTGGTATGAAAGAAAACTGATCTCCATTCCTCTATAACCATAAATCTTTATCTATACATGGACCTTTCAAAATTTCCTTCAGCCATGTTGACAAGTCAACTGATGTCTTTATGTAGATCTTATTTAGGTGACGTTATTGTTAATAGATCATGGGTGTAGCTTCTCTGTTACATCTAGAAGATACAGACAGTAGGATTCTTGTACAGTCTTTCTGACCTTCTATAATCCCTAAGGTTTACTTAGGTATCAAATTTGCATTGTAGATATATCAACTGAGATTGGACATTCATAAAATTAGTATGTTTGCAGCTCCCTACAATTCTTTTCCAATGTACAAGACAAAAGATTAAGGACTATGTTATTCTGACTAACCAGTTAATCAAAATATACATGCTATCTTTGTGTAAAACTTAAAAATAACCTTACGATAATTAGACTATTTTCTCCAACAAAGCTTAGAAGTCAATTGACTTGTTTAGGAAATTTTTTTAGGGCTAGATAGGCAAACAATGTAAATGTGTCACTTGTAATCAGAAACCATTGCTTATTCTTTAAGTATAAGCTAGTGAAAAATTATTGTTCACTATGTCTGCTTAATCAAATCAGATACATTCTCTTTGTATTTTTATGCTCATCTTTGTTCCAAACATAAAGGAAATACACTTTTACCAAAACCACAAATGTAGCCTTGTGGCATAAATTGTAGATAATTCCATAGCCATGCCATGAAGTTCACCTTAGGATATGTAACAATAAAGCACTTAAAACTAAGTTTTTCAAAGTATTAAAATATGTGCTAAGTGTATCCATTCTCACCAGTGTATACAATAGTCTCCTTCACTACAGATGATGTATGAACACTATATGACATTAATTGAACAAATGTCAAAATAATAAGAACACATGTACAAATATAATATATATTGTCCTGCATCTGCCCACAGAGCAATTTCACTTAGGTGAAATGTAACTTGAAGATGCACACAGCATCTTTGACTGGGTAGGAAAAGAAGAAATGAAAAATACATTGCTGGCAGGAACAACAAAGAAATAGTGCTGGGTTAAGGCTCAGGCTGCCATCTGAGGTTGTTTCAAAAAGGCAAAGCTCATCTTAGGCACAAGAAGAGTGCTTTCTCAGAGCAATCCACAAACTGTCTCATCTGTGTGTTTTTCCCAAAATCTCCATAGCCTGGACAAAGATAACTTACTCTAAGTATTTTGTGTCAAGTGAAAATGTTAGAAAGGTATCTGTAGTATCTTGTTGAAATTCAAATCTGCTTTCACAACTGTAAAGTTAGATAATTGACATTGGTCCAACATGACAAATAGGAAGTCCAAGAACCAAATCCAGTCGTAGAAGAGTTTAGTTTAGTCCCACAGTGTTCGATTGTTTGTTATCATTTACACTAGTGACAATAATTCCAAAAATATGTAGTTTCCAGCTTGTTTTTTAAAAATCAGGTTGGTGATAACTGACAAGTAAATTCTTGTCTCCCTCCCAAAATGAACCACACCCTCCTTTCCACCATGATTCTCTATTTCCATTATTTCCAGATCTTGTAAGTATTTGAGTGTAAGTCTCCTGGAGCTCCAATTTCATATGGTTCATTAAAAATTAAATGGTGTGTGTAAACTGGAGTCTGTTTATCCCAAGATATCTAAGATGATCTGCAAATTAAGTTAGTTTCACAGAATTCTATTGAACTTTGCCGCCATGGTGTGGATAAATTCATCCTAATTTGTTTTGCATTATTTACAGAGCAATAAAGTAATCTCAAAGTGTTATCAGTAGAAAATATAGTATCATACAATTATCAGAAAGTAAAACCTCTAAAATAATATTTTAAAATAGCAATCACTACATGATAACTGAGAAATTCAAGGAAGAGCTGGAAATACTAGGGTAGCTGTAGGCAAGAGAAACATTGTATTTCTAAGAATTTTTCTTTAATTTAATTAGTTGACTTTGATTCACTGACCTAAGGTCTGTAGTGATTTGGTTTTGTTCCTTCAACTTGATCTTACAAGTGTCTATACTTAAATGATACTTAAAATGATTTTTCTGTCATTTCTTAAAAACTGATTTGATAATTTGCTTTATGTAATTAATAATAGATTATATCAGCACATTATCTGATAAGGGCATTTTACATTATTTTGATCAATCTGTTGGCCATATGTAATACTGCAACAAATTACACATAAAAGGTAAAATTTTATTGGATAACTTAATATATGTATGTACATAGTATATGTATAAAGGCCACATGAAAATATAGAGAATACAAATATAATGGCAATTACAATCAATAACAATTGTTGTATATTTTACATGTAGCAATCTTTCCCCTACTTTTTATTTATCCCTCACGTTCACAGTACACAGTTAGCTTTTATCCAGTTTCAAATAAATGAATACTAAGGTCAAAAAGAATGAGTAAATTAGCCGATTGCATGATTTGTAAGTGTTGTAACTGTAAAGCTTATTTGTTTGCTACACTACATCAACCAATTGCCTAAATCAGCTAAATCAATATTTCCTTTTAGGATTCTAAGTGCTGATGCTAAGGATTTGATTCAGTGGTATATGAACAATGCTCTGAACTCAATCCCACTACCACCCCACCCATATGTGCTTCTCACACCTGTAATATCATTACTCAGGAGGTAAAGGCAGAAGGATCAAAAAGTCAAGGTCATCCTCAGTTACATAACATGTTCAAGGCCAGACATTGAAATATGAGACCCTGCTTTACATTAAAACAATGCAATGTGCTTAATATTTATTATTATCTATTTCAGAATATGCATTGGCTTTACATTACAGTCATTTGCTAAACTTGCTTTTATTCATACCCGCTCAATTCATGCTGAATGTATCCTATATTTTGAAGAAATTATAAAAATTATTCTAAATACATTATCCAGTTCTGACTCAGAGGTTAAGACTATTTGCTGTTTTTCCAAAAATGCTGTTTGGTTATAAGCATCCATATGGTGACACATAAACATCAGTAACTTCAGTTCCAGAGGTTCAGATGCCATCTCTTCTGGCCTCTGCATACTCATGCATGTGTTCTCTCTCTCTCTCTCTCTCTCTCTCTCTCTCTCTCTCTCTCTCCTCTTCTCTCTCTTTCTCTCTCTCTCTCTCTCACACACACACTCAAAATATAAAAGTAAATAAATCTTAATTTTATCATTTCACAACATTTTTCTATGAGGAAAGTAGAGGCTTCCCAATATCATTTTTCATTTCTCAAATAGAGTCCCAATGAAAATTTAATTGTTTGTTTGAGGTCTCAATTTGTTACTGTATTGTACTGAAGCAAAAAATAAATAACAAATAAATAGGTAACATTTACAACATTCTTCTATGAGCAAAGTAGAGGCTTCCCAATATCATTTTCCATTTCTCAAATAGAGTCCCAGTGGAAATTTAGTTGTAGGCTAGAACAAGAAAGTAGGCTTCAGACATGAAAATGACCTTGTACTAGGACAGGGAAGTAGTCTCAGATACTTTGGTCAAGGCCCTTAGAAACAGTTATCATGGGAGTGTTCTCATTATTAGGTTTAACGCCTTGCTTGTTCTTTGACTATTTGTGTTTATTGTCTTGCTTGTTCCTTGACTATTTGCATCTACTATATTGCTAGACCCTCAACCTAAAACTGATCTTAATACATGCATGTAATTAAAATGGTATAAAATCGTAAAGGAGGAGGGGGCGGGATAGGGGGTTCTAGGGAGAGGAAATGGGGAAAGAGGATGACATCTATATTGTAAATAAAATATTCAATAAAAAAAGAAGAAAAAGAAAATGTAATTATTTGCCTGAGATCTCATATTTGTTACTGTTTTGTACTGAGGCAAAAAATAAATAACTAAATAACAAATAAATAAGTAACCTAAGCTCTCCAAGCCTAGTTCTAGGTGAGTCTGTGTTCTAAGTATGCTTTTAACCCTGTTACACTTACAGTTAATCCCCATCTGTAACTTCCTAAATCACATTGTACTTTGCTTAGTGATGCTGTCTTATATTAATTTTCAGCATCAGCATCTCCAGTTCTTTTATGTCTAGTTTTGGTGGATTCTGCTTCTTTGCTTTTATGCTTATCAGCTTTTTCTTCTTTTCTGTGATCTTTTGACAGTTTCATATTTTCAAGGACAGGGCCTTAAATGTGGCTTTGTTTGCCTACTATGCAGGGAGTTGTGAATCTCAACTTCAAATGCCTCACCAAAACATTAACCATTTGGCTCTAGTATACAGAAGAAGCCACATTCTGATAAGAATTCAGTTAACTTTTTCATAGTAAGAGAATGGAGGTTTGCCCATCACCATCCAGGCCTCAGTCATGGTGGGCAACTGCTCTATCACTGAACTACAGAACAAGCCTTCAGAGAACAGAGCTCTTAACAGCAGAGAGAGGAGTGTATAACTCCCTCCAATTTAGCTCATCTTTCAAACTCTGAAATTTAAGGAGAAAATTTCAAAGGAATAAACCATTATACTTATGGCCATGGATGTCTGTTCTAATATATTGCTATTTGGAAGTTTTCCTCAGTAATGTTCTTTGGAAAAGAAGGAAAAAAAGAGAGGGGGAGGAGGGGAGGGAAGGGGAAAGGGGAAGGGGAAGGAAAGGAAAGGAAGGAAAAGGGAAGGAAGGGAAAGAGAAGGAAAGGAAAGGAAGGGAAGGGGAAGGGAAAGGAAAGGAAAGGAAAGGAAAGGAAAGGAAAGGAAAGGAAAGGAAAGGAAAGGAAAGGAAAGGAAAGGAAAGGAAAGGAAAGGAAAGGAAAGGAAAGGAAAAAGGAAAGGAAAGGAAAAAGGAAAGGAAAGGAAAGGAAAAAGGAAAGGAAAGGAAAAAGGAAAGGAAAGGAAAGGAAAGGAAAGGAAAGGAAAGGAAAGGAAAGGAAAGGAAAGGAAAGGAAAAAGGAAAGGAAAGGAAAACGGAAAGGAAAGGAAAAAGGAAAGGAAAGGAAAAAGGAAAGGAAAGGAAAGGAAAGGAAAGGAAAGGAAAGGAAAGGAAAGGAAAGGAAAGGAAAAAAAAAGTCATTACTCTGCAGCCTGATGGATCAGAAAAGGTTGCTCTCTCTGTCATAAAGGTAATAAAAAATCAAGCTAAGCCATTAATCTCTGCGTGGTAAATAGCTAGACTATTTGTTTCTTGATATGTTTAACTTTTTCTTCCTCACATTTCTCAAACTAGCTTCATTACAACTAGAACCATACTACCATGTTATATTTAATGAGCTATTTCTGAATTTATATGTGAATATTGCAATATCAGTTCAGATTTTGTGGATACTAGATCCTCTGAGGACATGATACCAGCAGAGGGCAGAGTTTCACCTCCCGTTACCTCATTCTCATGGTGAACTTGGAGCCAGCACAAGAGTTGTCTAGTCCCTTGAAGTACCTACAAACCTACAAGAAATTCACTGTTTGTCTCTGCCAGCATTTGAATAGATACCCTTGAGAGTGTAATTTCTAGAATTATGTTATAAGCAGATGTTTATCCAATTGCTATGGACAGAGTTCCTCCTGTAAGTAACTAACACCATCCTGGACTTTTGAGGAGTTATACAACAGGATTTGAACCCTTGCGTGGAATGTGTAATATTCCTGGGAAGACACAATACTGAAGTAAAGAATTCTAATAAAATGCACTTCAGAGATAACTAACTCCATAAAAGAAAGAGTCAGGGACCAGATCAGTGTTTCTCAATTTCACAGTTGGGGCCACATACTTATTTTTCTTTCTTTCTTTTCTTCCTTTCTCTTTCTTTCATTTTTTCTTTCTTTCTTTCTTTCTTTCTTTCTTTCTTTTTCTTCCTTCCTTCCTTCCTTCCTTCCTTCCTTCCTTTCTTTCTTTCTTTCTTTGTAAAAAAGCTGGTTTATTTGGGAATGGGCTCCTGGGTGAGCTCACCACTCTCAGGGATGAAAGTGGAAGAAGTCTCCCACTATTTCTTTATCATGGAGGTGTATCTGCTGCATTATAAAACAATTGGCATTAACCCTAGCCTCTAAGTAGTAAATGCTGACAACCTTCCTCTGATTATTTTGTCATAAAAATGAAATATGTGTCCATGTACCAAATGCCCCAAAGGGCAAAATTGCCCCATGAGTATAAGCCCTGAACTAGGTCATAAACATGACTTAACTCGTTGTAAAAATGGTGTTATGCTTGAAGTACTAAGTTTTGAATAGTAAAATATAAGCACCTGCTCTGGGAGTTTGTTTACTTACATTAAATATGAAAATTACCCATTTCTTCTTCATAGGGCTCCCATAGATAGTAAAGTGATTGGCACAGTACTTGAAATATAGTAAATATACTTTAATAATATATGTTACTGTTAATAGGGAACACTATTTTGAGTCCTTTCTCTGAATCGGATTCCAGCAGAACTTAACAGAAAAATAAAGTAACTGCATAGTAAACAAACTTGATTGGACTCATTGCACATCATTTTGTGCTGAAACATGTAACAACTGGCAAGATCAAACTGACCTTTCCCCATTACTATGCTAGTCACCTCAAGGATGCTCTATCTTCCTCTATGTGAAAGTTGAAGGGAAGGAAGTCATCCACCAGAACGTTTGAAGAGGGGCCAATGATCTAGATATAAATGTTTACGTGTTTTGGGGAGCTTCCTATGTACAGATTAGTTCTGTGTAAATATTTTCCAACAGGGAGGCCTAAAATGATGGTTCTTTCTCATTCCTCTTAATTTGATTTGTAATTTCATTCAACATACAAGCATTAAAAGTTGAAATTAACTGGAAGGAAAAATAAATATATGATTCTATTTATTCTATGAGGTATAAGTGAGCAACTGCAGATGTTTTGAAATTGCAAAGAAACTGAGTTTACAAATGTTTGTTTATAAAAACTAGAGTGTTAAATATTTCTAACCTACCAGCTTATTGTTTGAAATGTCCCTTGGCTCAAGGAAAAGTGTTCTATTTTCTACTAGAGGACTTCTAACAAAGCAAAATCACTTCGGTATTAGGAGCTATGCCTTTGAGGAGTGTTGACTAAGCCAGATGGAAGAAATGGTTATTAATAATTCAGGAATAATGAAAAACTCAAAGAAGCTTCCTGTCAGAGCCAAGTTCAGGAAGATGGGAACTGATCTGAACAGGTTTGTTGCTGGCAATAAAAGCAGAAATCCCTTCATAAATTAGCAGTGGTAAAAGGAGAATTAGCTATGGCAAACTAAAACAAGAGGAGACAGTAGTCTTGGTGTAGCCAGGACTACTTCTCTTGGACCTTAAGTATTTGTTGATGTAGGAACTGTATGCAGCTACATGAACTAATAAAGTTCTCTTAGGCAGAGATTCTGTTTTAAATTCGTAAACCAGGGAATCCATGTTATTTTGCCTTATTTTACATTGTGAAGAAGAACAGCCATATCCAGAAAGCAAAAAAATAATAGATTATTGCAACTCTTTTGGAAAGAATATGTCCTTAAACTCCTCCTCAGTGTAAAATATATTCCCAGGAATATATTTTAATTTCAAATTTGATGAGTGGCATGTGGTAATTTTTTAATACTAATCATATTTTCACTGGTGAGTGAAGCATCACTCACCAGTAACTTTATTTTTCTGTTGGTATCAAGTTATTTACTTTATATCAGCCTAGCATCATTAGCTCTTACCCAGTCAGCTTAGTTAGAAAGTGAAAGAAGCCCAACACAGAAGAGAGGAGGAGATATCACAGTAGAAAGCAAGTTTGAATCATTTTTATTACAGTTAGTGATACTATTTTATTTTAATTTACACAGAATTCAAAAGGAATTGTTCAAGCTGAAAAACCTGTACATTTAGCCAACATTTTATTGCCACTTTTCAGTTCCCCACCAAGTATATTACCCCTTGTTTGTCTTTCAGTTTCTTTTTCTTCTAGCATCGCATCATGATGTATCTCAATCTGCCTTTACCAAATTTATTTGCACTGGAGGTGATTAGTCATTTACACTACATTAAATAGTATCAACCAAAATGCAAGAGCCCTAAGATCTCATGGCATCTCCCATATTTGAAGTTGCCACCAGGCTTACAAGCCTGAATAGCAGACACTTACAACCTCATTCTTATCCATTGCTTTACAGATAAAGACAATGAGTCACGGATGACTGAAAATCCTAACTCTGTGCCGTAGGAAGTCAATCACATGTCTGATGCAGATCTTGTGGATCCCATCTCTGTGTTCCTTACACCTCTGGCCTTACCAGCTCGGGCTCATGTGTCTTCAGGTGGATTGTTCTAAGATAGTTTTAAGTATGTTGTAGAAATAGTACACAGTCCCACTCAATGTAAATTTATTATAGATAGATAGGAATAAATGAAAGATACATTTTATAACATTCTTCTGGGAAGACTAGCTACATCATTCCTGAGTGTGTGGGAAAGTGCAGAATGTAATGAGCAATTCTTAAGCTCTACATACTGGCTTCTCCAGCTGTCACCATTGACCCTGTCTAAAAGGCCAGATGAAAATACTACCTGAAGCAATGTTATTATTCATTGCACTTGAAATTATCTATTAATTATTATTACTGGCATCTATGCCATATTTGGAAACTTAGATGTCTATACCACAGTGTCCTTCAACTATTAATATGCATCAAAATCACCTGCTTACCCCACTCACAGTTTCTGATTCAGTGGGTCTAGGTAGTGCCTGAGTTTTGCATTTCTAATAAGCACTGAGTGATACTGAGTCTGAGATGTTGCTCATGGGGTCAGCTAGAAGACATCTGTAAGCCAAGCTTTGCTGATGTCCACAGAGGTAGCCATGCCAAGTATGTGGAACATTTTATCATGGCTAATCTCAACTGGTATGTGCTAAGAACATCAGTGATACACCATTCTCTGAGGAAATGATGCAGTGAAATACAAACTGCCTCAGTGCTTCTATTGGTTAAGTGTTAAAAGTGTTATGGTTTTCATAGCTTAGATTTAATTAAATATATTATCAAAATTAATTTCACCCAGGATCTGTTTAATTTAGTTTTAATTTAATTCTTAATTTGGCTACTACAGAGGTGGTGATTATATTTGTGGTTCATACTTCATTGCTTTTACAAAGCACTGTCCAACTTAAAGGACTGGAAAAAAATGGAGATTAGTGAATGACAGGAGATTCAAATCCCTGCAAAACACTTTGCAGTGAAGTTGGAGAAGCAAAGAAATGGTATCTGTTGGTTTAGATTTGGCATGAAGTTCTCAGTTTATACCTCAGTACTTGCCACAAGTTTTAATGTACAAATTATATAATACCTACCATCTTATATGTCTTTCAGTATTAATCAAAAGTCTTTTCATAATTCTTAAAATAAGGCTGAGGAGATGGCTTAGCCAGTAAAGGAACTTACTGCTAAGGCTTGTGACCTGAGTTCCTGGACCCTACATGATAGAAGGAGAAAACTGAATCCTGAAAGATGTTCTCTGACCTTCACACAAATGTGCCATGGCATGCATAAACACACATATGCACACACAAACACTAAATCATCAATGAACCAACCAATCAATAATAAGATATAGCAATTCTTTAAAACAGACTTAAGATTATAAAAAAAAATTTCTACTGAGTTTAAAAATTAAAAATTTCCACCAATCTTTAAAACTGAGAATTGTCTTCTCTTCAGTTGATGTGACTTGCCCTTGAATAACCTTATAATGTTTATGTTTCTAGTGTGTGTTCTGTCTTCCCAACCCTCTCACTTGTTACCTGTAGCAAACAAGAAACAGAAGTGAAAACAGGTGGTGTCATTCCCAGGCTAAACACCTTGTACTGTTTAAGGAATAACAAAGCAGGATGTTTAATTACCGGTTGGAGGTGGTTGCTTAGTAAAAGAAGAGACTCATTTCTGGAACTCCAATGCTGTCCAACTTTACTTGGGTCCCACAATTTCTGCACAATTTCTTGATATTTAAAAACAAAAACAAATCTTGGGGCTAGAGATGGCTCAGAAGTTAAGAGTACTTCTAGCTATTGCAGAAGATCTGTTCCAATTCCCAGCACCCAGATGGCAGCTCACAACATCTATAACTCTAGTCCCAGGGACCCAGTACCGTTATTTGACCTAAAAGGGCACTGCATACATGTGGTGCACATATATTCATGCAGGCAAACACTCATACATATAAAATGAAGTAGATGTAAAAAAATTTTAAAGCTTGTGAAAAGTATAACACATATAAGAACATGGTCTCAAAACCTAAATAGAACACAATCAGATAACATGTTCTTCTTGTGGTTGGTTCTCTTAGGAAAGAAGGTTCTGACATTCTCTAAACACTACTGATTGAATCAGTCATATGGTACATGATGTTGTAAAGATCTTTCCTCTGTGCTCGCCTCTGTTTTTATCTGGGCATCTGAACCACATTAACCAATAGTAAAACTAATAATTTATTTTTGCCACAAAGAATCCATGACTGTCTTCATTTTCCTATGATTTATTTTAATATCACCTTGTGCCTTGCTTTAGTGGGGTACCATAATCTTGCCTCCCTGACTGTAGGGCTTGCTTTTAATTTTCTTTTCCACCATAAACCATTCTTTTCATACCATTTCATACCTTGCAACAATATTAAATAGACATGAACTCCACAAAGACTCACAGCTTTTGACTATAAGTGGAATGAAAGAGGCTAATCTAAGCAGGATCTACCTGGATACATGGAAAGCATTTTCCTCAAGTGTTAACATTATAAACAAAGAATGAAGTTGTTAGTATATAGGTTATACATGTAATTTATTTATTCTGAAATTTTTTATTTTGTTATTATAATTGGAAGACTGTGCTCAATATAGGATAATTAATATATGCCATTACACATACTTATAACTAACAATATATTTTGCTTGCCAAGACAAGTCATCTTCATCTTCAAAAGATGCATAGCCCTTGAAAAGAAATACTATGCTCTTTTGGTGCATCAGGGGATTTTATTAAATATATAATATTCCTCAAGGATGCAGAAGCCTAAAGACGTTGAGTACCTCAGTCAATTTCACCAAGCTAGCAAATGGGAAAGCCAGAAGCAGAATTTTCATCTTGTCCAGGGATGATTTTCAGACTGTAGTTCAAAGATTATTCTTACTGTAATAGGAACATTGAGTAATTTAGGAAAATGTATAATGCATATTTCCACTTTTAGATTTAAGTTTTATAGCTCTGTGGTTTGTGTATTTAAAACTTTAATCTAAAATTATTGTCACGATGATAATAATGCCTACCATAAAACTCATGCTGCATATAAATTCTAGTTTCAGAAGGGTCTAAATCCGCACTGTCATGCCTGACTAGCCACTTAGTCTTCCTTTTAAAATGATGTTTTAAAGTAAAATAAAACAGTTTCAGCAATTGAACCAAGATTCTCACACACCACACTACACACGCACACACCACACCACACACACACACACACACACAACACACACACACACACCGGATGTTTGTAGATGGAGAGAATAGACTGTCTTGCAGAGGACCTGAGTTCCATCCCAGCACACACATCAAGCAACTCACAACTGCCTTTAACTTTAGCTCCAGGAGATCAGATCCCTTTGCTCCACACCCATGGGTACCTGCATTCACAGGTTCATATCCACACACAGATATACACATAATTAAGATAAAATGAAATTGCTTTTTAATCTGGAGGAGGGAGGTTGACAGATGGAATGACATAGATGTTACTAAGAAGCCCACAATAGTTCCTGCTTTTCTACCCATTGAGTAGGACTGCTGCTGTGCAGGCTCCATGACTACACCATCAGAACTCTGTTTTAGTTCTCATGGCCAGGCTGCTGGTGTAATGAAGTGTGCTGAGTGCACTGGAAAGCTCTGTGACCTCATAAACCTGCAGAGTGTGAGCGTGAAGAACATCAGTCAGTGTACTTACTGGCTTTCATGTAATTCCTTTCCTAGCCTCTAGAACGTTCACCTCTCCTCACTCCATAAACTCCTCCAACCATTTAACTCTTTATATTTAATATAAAGATAATATTTCCTGCTAAAACCATAGTGTCAAAGGGGGATTTTTTTAAAGCATGATAATTAGATTTGATCACGTATCATTGATCACTACCAATTTCTCTTTCATTTTGAAATTTAAAAAAACAAAATGTAATGGAAAGTTTGGGATAGTTGAGAAGACATGCTGGAACATGTGCTATTTTGACTATAGTTCAAAGTGAGTAGGGATTTCTAGATAGAGAGATTTATCTTGAACTATGTTTGAGAAACTAAGATATGGTATTGACATTTTACCTTTATCAACATTCATATCCCAGGTTGAAAAGAACTTCTGTATTTCCTTTCATAAAGGAGTTGACACCAAAGCCTGATGCCCAAGTTAGATCACCAGGGCACATAGTTGAAAAAGAGAAATGATTCTCCTAAGTTGTCCTCTGACCTGAACATGTGTGCTGTGGCATACACACAAACACACACACACCATGTACAAAACACACACAGCAAGAAACGAATAAGAGTTCTTAATAAATAGAGAAACAAAATGCTTAAGGAAATAAAGGAACACATAGCAGCCATAAAATAGGCATAAATTGTCAAGACATAGGCTTTTTTGTTTGATGTTTTGCTTTGTTTGTCTGGTTGGTTGGTTGGTTGGTTGGTTGGTTGGTTGGTTAAGAAATCACTAGAGACTAAAATTTCAATGCCAACTTCTATGAGTTAGTGAATATATAGTACATAATTACTGACAGTTGTTCCCAGAAATGATGCTGGGGAAGATGGATATAAAGGAAAGACTACTTTCTAATGTCCGATTTGTAAAATAGACACAAGAAAGTGTGTTTTGAATAGGATAGATTATTGAGTTGTGCAACACTGTAAGGGAATAATTTATAAATAGGTTTATTCCTTTTATATGAACTAATTATATGAAAGATGAATTGAAAATATTGCTTGTGAAAATACAACTGTCATCTAACATGGGCACCAATCAGGCTTGCTGCCAAATGCCATTCATTACCCACCAAGCCCACTGGCCCAGACTCTCACTTTATGAAAGGAAATGCAGAAATTCCTTTCAACCTGGGATATAAATGTTGATAAAAGTAAAATGTCAATTCCATATCTTAATTTCTCCATATTAGAATAAGGAGCTAAGAAGTGTGCTTTTTCTTTAGATTGTAAACTCACTAAAATAAAGAAGCACACAGTTTAGATAGGTTTTGGAATGCCCAAAGGCTTTAAGTATTAACAGTCTAGTAAGAAGTCTTAGGAACCTTTTTGTCAACATCTTAAAGAAGAACAGTCTCTGGTCTTCTACTGGCTTCAGGGAACCAAGAAAAATGTAAAGAAACATCAAGTAATGCCACACAAAGTAAGCAAATACAAGGCCCACCTGCATGATGGCAAATTTGTTCAGCTGCTTCAAATTTCTTTTTACCCATACTCCTTGAAAAACAGCTTGAAGTTTTAAGCCTTTTAATGGCAACATGAGAAATTTATCACTGATAAACCTGTTTATATTCTCTCACACTTTCCTTACTGATAGGTGTTGTGAGTCAATGCTTGCCTTGCCTTAAAAAGGAAAGTCCAATTTCTACTTATTGGACACGATTAAAATTAATGCCCAGTACTTTCACGTAATTTCATTTCATTATATGTCTTATATTCAAAGAGAATCAATTCTCATCTTATGGATGATGAGACTGAGGCTAACATCAGAGAAATGGTATGACTAATCAGAATCACACTGTTCTGGAAGTGACACATTAGAAGTATTTCTACTACTCCAAATCCTACTTGCCCTGTCTATAGGAAAATGGTGCATAAAATTCATACATACCATGGAGCCTGAGTAAAGGGCAATAAAAAAGACCTAAAATTAGACAGTTTTCCCCTTTGGCTCTTTAATCCTTATTGAAAATTTTAACTGCTTCATAAATCCATAAAATATACATATTTATGCACTGCTGGGCAGTGGTGGTCCACGCCTTTAATTCCAGCACTTGGGAGGCAGAGGCAGGCGGATTTCTGAGTTCAAGGTCAGCCTGGTCTACAGAGTGAGTTCCAGGACAGCCAGGGCTATACAGAGAAACCCTGTCTCAGAAAAAAAAAAACAAAAACAAACATACTTATGCACTGCCATGATATTTTAGTATGTCTACTCACTGTGTGACAAAAAGGGTCAAACGTATCTATGTATTTAACTATTTCTTATTCTCTTTTCTCTCTGATAAAAGCATTCAGAATCCCTTCTTTCATCTTCGTGTCAGCATACTACGTAACAGAACAAGAGATGGTTTTACCTCCTCCTGACTGTCCCTCAGTACCCATTTGATTTTTACTTTTGTCAGCATTCTTTCTGTTCAGGATCCAGATCACTGGGCACAAACAGAAAGGCATCTGATTTCTGTGTCTTACAATTTTTGTTTTCCTAATATATCACAATTTCTTTCCCAAACAGACTCCTTGTAGCTTCAAAGAAAGAAGAGCTCCATGATCATTGCTCCTTCACCCTCAATGAAGGAAGGTAACAATTATAGCAGTTCCTGTATAAGCCGATGACATGATCATTCTATGACATGGTTAGGGGAAGGTTTTATTGTAGATATAAGAGAGGCAACAGCCAGAAGCATCTGGAAGTGTCTAGAACAGAGAAAGAAAAAGGAAAGTAGACTGAACATGGCCAGAAGACAGGATCTGACCATGAAAGAAGCAGGCTCAGAGAGGACAAGGGAGAGAGACGAGGAGAAACAATAGATTGGGGTTAAGAAAGCAAGAAAAAATGGAGCAGACAAAAAAGAGTGAGGAGGAGGGAGACAGAACATATCAAAAATAACAAGATAGTAAAGGTTATGAGTAGCTGAGGGGAGGGAGACCTGTGAGCTTAGGGCACAGGAGGAAAGGGCTAACATGGAGTTTGGAATGTGTAGCAAGCACTTTTGATAATGAAGGAGCCTGGAAGCCAGCATGCACTTGGCCATGCTAATAGGTACCACAAATAGTAATTTGTCCTTTCTGCCTTTTGGAATTTGGGGATATAGAGTTTCCTTTGGAGCTGACAGTTCCATTCTTCTCTAAGGTCCATGTTTCTCCAGAAAAACTTATCAAAGTAGTGTTAATGCAGAATGGAGAATGTCATGGCACTCTCCCATTCAGAATGTCCCAGTGCACATTTGGACCAACACTTTGAAGAGGTTATTCAGCATCTATAGATTCATAAGAGACATTTCCCATAAATGTGCTGTAGACATCTCTAAAGAGGGCAAAGTTCAAACTATAACTTCATCTCTACCACCTCTTGGCTGGCCAGCTCACTGCCTTTAAGTTCTTACTGTTCTTTTCCCTTCACTCCTACCCTCACCTCCACACCTTCCAAAATGCAAATGCTTTCCTTAAGTTCCTTTGCCATTTTCATGTTCTACACTTCTCATTAAGCTGGGTCAACTATAAACAGAGAGCATCTCACCGGCCCTAAAACACAGTGAAGATAATTGGATCTCTAAGGTTCCTGTCTTCCTCTTAGAAAGGAACACTATAAAGAAAGAAAACTCTGCCTTACTAATTTTCATACTTGAAAATTGAACATAGCAGCATACCAGGTATTGGAGACTGTGATGGATGTTAAGTGTCTGCAGAATGTATCTGTCCACATTTATGTTCCTTTTTTCTTGACTCCCCAAAATTATTCTTCCCTTTTTTCAAGTATTGAGTATGAGAAATATGTTCCTTGTTAGGTGATAAATCTTGGTCATTATCCAAATGTTTATGGATATGTAAGCATTTTCAGTGCTGTGTCTAGAGTCTCTCAAGTAATACACTCATTACTTAATTAATCAAGACCTCATTAAAACTACCCAAGTATAAGCACTGTCTTAGAGTTTCTATTGCTGAGATCAAACATCATATCCAAAGTAGGTTGGCAAAGAAAGTGTTTCTTTGATGTACAGATTGTAGTCCACCATCCAAGGGAAGTCAGACAGGAACCTGGAGGCACTCACTGATGTAGAGGCATTGGAGGGATTCTGCTTACTGACTTGTTCCCCATAGCTTGCTCAACCTGCTTTCTTGAAAAATATTTTCATGTGGGGCTGAAGAGATGGCTCAGTGGTTAACAGCACTGGCTGCTTTTCCAGAGATCCTGCACAATTCCCAGCAACCACATGGTGGCTTATAACCATCTGTAATGGGATCCAATGTCTTCTTCTGGTGTGTACAGCAATAGTGTACTCATATACATCAAATAAATAAATAAATAAATCTTTAAAAAATAGCTTCATGTTTACTCATGGTTTAATTAAAAATAAATCAATACATGCTTTAAGTAATGAAGATTAAATACATTATGATAAATTTTTACTTCAAGATAAATATAATTTCTTCCCTCCCCCCTCTTTTCTCTCTGCTGTTGTGGGAAAACCTGGGGCCACAGTAGCAGGCCCCAGGTCCACGCGGCAGGGGCCTGGGACCTGCGAAGTGGAGGCTGCCTGTCTCTTGTACTGGAGGAAGGTCCCAGGTTCCAGTGGCTTTGATGGTGGCAGGCCCAGCAGGCCCCAATGACACGAGCAATCCTTGGTTCCAAAAGGGTTTATTGTCATGGCAGATGGTGGATGGATCTGGATGTACCCCCCCAAACTTAGGGCAGACCTGAGTTAAGTAGGGAGGGAGAAAGGGGGAGGTTCTGGGAAGGAATGCTTAATTGGCTCCGCCCTCTATCTTCATTAGTATACACCCTTTGTACATTATCTTCATATCTATCTTCATTAGTATACACTCTAGGGCCTGAGGCCTGTAGTTACACCCTCTAACTGTGCACTTTGGGAGGGGCTGTAATGGCCTACATGACTGAACAATGTAGGTCCATGGAGATTAGACTGCTTTTCAGGAACCTGAGTTCTGGGAATGTGGCCGAACTCCCGCCATTTCTCCCTTGGAGTCTCAGGGTTCTAGACCCATGCCCAGCCAAGAACCAGGATACCCTTATGCAGTCCCACATCTCCTCCCCTTTACTTTTTTTAAAAAGGGGGGTCACTGTGTCATCTGTGGTAAAATTTTGCATGAGGAAGTTAAAAGAAAGCACTATTTAGGCCAGAGGGTTAGCACAATTAAGTCACAGGGTAAGGGGAGTTGAGGGTGGGGGTTGGGAAGGAAGGGGAGTCGAGGGTGGGGGTTGAGAAGGCAAAGGATCATTGAATCAATTGAATACAGGTGATACAGTTTGAGGGTAATAACATCTGACTAATCTAGATAGACATTAAGCTTTCTTCACTAACATGTAACTTCAGCTATTTGACTTTGGCAAAAGAGTTCATCTGTAGCTGGAAGGTCTGGATTTGTCTTCTGTAGGATTTAGCATGTGTCTTCAGTTAGGCAGTGTGGCTGGAAGAAGACAGCTTGGCCTCCTAGGCAGGTTCCAGGAGATTGCGTTGTGTCTGGATCTCAGCGTGTCTCTGGAGTCTGCAGTCTAACGAGATGACTGGGGAGAAGGCAGCTTAGCATCTCAGGCAGGTTCCAGAAGATGGTGTATCCACTGGACTTGTGGGAACACCTATAGGTTAATCAAAACAGGAAAGCAGCACCCCGGCATGGGGATTTCTGCAAAGGGTGTATAGTAAGCATTAGGCTACTTGGGAGCAAGCACGTCATGGTGTACCATTAAGATCCTGGAAAGGCAAAGGTGTTTGAGGAAATTTAGTCTTAGAAGGCACCTTTGAGTAACAAAAAGCAAAAAAATTTTGGGTTGAAAAGCACAAACACTGTTGCAGGTATTCCTGATGGGGAGAAAAGGCATTAATGGCAGGTTTAGAAGCAGTGGGGGAGGGGCCTGCTCTGCCATGTTGTGGCTGGGCTGCCATGTGCTGGCTGGGTGCTCTAGCAGAGAGGCCAGGGTATTCCCCATTTGTTTTTCTTAGCAGTTTTAAATGTAGAGAAGAAAAAAGCCAACCTTGAAGAAAAGCTTAGAGGAAGAAACATAGAGACTTGATAGGAGAGTCAGAAAGAGTGAGGTTTTGTGTAACAACTGAGCCATTGGGGGGAGACACGTGAAAGCTGGCATGTAGCTGGCAGCTCCTGGGAGAAGCTGGGAGTTGATGCGCAGTTTCTTCAGGCTCAGCCTGGAGTTTTAGCCATGAGAAAGAAACTGAGAGGAACACAGGGGCAAAGGGGCTTCAGGCAAGCCAGCTGGGCTGTAGCTAGCCACAAATGACCTAGGAGGTGAAGGGGGAAAGGGGGCAACCAGGGTGTTGGCCCTGTTGCCTCAGACAAACCAGAACTGGCCGCAAATGACTGAGGAGTCGGGGAAGTCTATGCTAGGCTAGCAGGCAGCCTGTGAAAGACTGACCCCCTGAGGGAAAATCACTGGGGACTAGAGTTCAGAGCCAGTGTTCCTGAGAAGCTAGCAGGCAGAGGTCAAAAGGATGACCCCTGGGGGAGGGGCAGAGAGCAGAGATTAGGGCATCACTGTCATCTTGTTGAGTTGGAGAACACGTGGGAAGAAAGAAACCTACGCTAGCAGGCAGTGTGTTAAAGACTGAAGTCAGAGCTTTTGAGAGCGACAGGACAGTCTCAGCCTCAAGGACTCTCTCACTCAAGGAAAAGAGTCTTAGAACGAGGATCGCAGCAGGCACTGTGGCCTTAAAGACAGCAGTTAGCTGTAAAGGAGCCCTCTCTGTGGAGCTGGGGGATGATCAGAGTGGAGGCTAGGGAGTTGCCGCCATCTTGCCCTTGAGCTGGAGAACACATGGAGGGGAGAGAGAGAGAGAGAGAGAGAGAGAGAGAGAGAGAAAGGAGGTGGGACAGAGAGAGACCTGCCTAGTCTTGTGAACTAGGCTGGAGTTACTCACAGTTCTGTGGAGAGGTTCTTGGCAGGCACCAGCGGGGGGTACTCTTGGAGCTGGCTTTGCCCACATCCTCTACCACCTGTAGGGAACGATGTAGGCCCATGCATGGGCAGTCACAGGCATGAGTCTCTGTTGTGTTGTGGGTCCATGTGTCTGCCACCACACAGTAGACTGGGATTGTAGTTCAGCATGGTAGGGGAGCATGGGATCATGGCTGAGTTTATTCCATGTAACACCAGGCAAGTGTGGCAGGGCCCTGCCCAGCTTGGGGAATTCTCACTCAGTCTGGTTCCACGGGGATGCAGAGGTCTCGGATTGGGGATTCCCGGCCAGAAGTTAGTCAGGGACCAACTGGTCTCAAGGCCTTGGGCTCTCAGACCACTGAGAGGCCTCGGAAGGACTGAGACTGGGGGCATATGGGTGCACGACCGGCCAACCCACAGCATGTGGGACTGCATAAGGGTATCCTGGTTCTTGGTTGGGCATGGGCCTAGAACCCCGAGACTCCAAGGGAGAAACGGCAGGAGTTAGGCCATGCCCCCAGAACTCAGGGTCCTGAAAAGCAGTCCAGTCTCCATGGACCTACATTGTTCAGTCACGTAGACCATTACAGCCCCTCCCAAAGTGCACAGTTAGAGGGTGTAACTACAGGCCTCAGGCCCTAGAGATTTACATACTAATGAAGGTCAGAGGGCAGAGCCAATTAAGCATTCCTCCCCAGAACCTCCCCCTTTCTCCCTCCCTACTTAACTCAGGTCTGCCCTGAGTTTGGGGGGGTACATCCAGATCCATCCACCATCTGCCATGACAATAAACCCTTTTGGAACCAAGGATTGCTCGTGTCATTGGGGCCTGCTGGGCCTGCCACCATCAAAGCCACTGGAACCTGGGACCTTCCTCCAGTACAAGAGACAGGCAGCCTCCACCTCGCAGGTCCCAGGCCCCTGCCGCGTGGACCTGGGGCCTGCTACTGTGGCCCCAGGTTTTCCCACAACAGCAGAGAGAAAAGAGGGGGGAGGGAAGAAAGAGGCCCTGGCAGCACCCCGAGGGAGAGATTTGGTTACAGTACTTGCTTAGCAGACTTGGCGGCCTGGCTAGCTTGCTTGAAGATGTGGGTCTATGCATCTGCTTCCATTAGGTCCTGCATGAAGTCTCTCTGGTCTTGATTATGCTAGTCTCTGATGCCATCACATCCTATAGGCATGACAAACTGGAGGTTAGAGATTTCATGGCTGGATTATTTGTTGGTTTTGTTTGTCAACTTGATGCAAACTGGAGTTATCACAGGAAAAGGAACCTCTCTTGAGGAAATGCCTCCATGAGATCCAACTGTAAGACATTTTCTCAATTAATGATCAAGGGTAGGAGGGCCCATTGTGGGTGGTGTCATCCATGGGCTGATATTCCTCAGATCTGTAAGAAAACAAGCTGAGAAAGCCAGGGGAAACAGTCTAGAAAGCAGCATCCATCCATGACCCTGCATCAGCTCCTGCCTCTAGGTTCCTACCCTATGTGAGTTCAAGTCTTGACTTCCTTTGGTGATGAACAGCAATGTGGAAATGTAAGCTGAATAAACCCTTTCATCCTCAACTTGCTTCTTGGTCATGATGTTTTATGCAGGAATAGAAACCCTGACTAAGACAGTTGGTGTTCCAATCCCTCTACTTGAGGCCTGGCCGGTTATGGTTCTGGCTCCCTGCACTCCATTACTAGGAGTCTTTACTAGTGTCACCCTTATAGATTCCATGAGTTAGAGTTACTATTTCAAGACTCAGCCATACCACTACTGGGCATATACCTAAAGAACATTTCATCCTACCACAAGGACATTTGCTCAACTATTTTCATAGAAACTTTATTTTTAGTAGCCAGAAACTAGAAACAACATAGATGTCATTCAACAAAAGAATGGATTAAAAAAACAAAAATGGTACATTTACACAATGGAGTATTACTCAGCTGTTAAAGAATTAAAAAGATGAAATCTGCTAGAAAATGAATAGAACTAGAAAAAAAAATCCTCCTGGGTGAGATAATCCAGACCCAGAAAGACAAACATGCTACATACTCACTTATAAGTAGAAATTTGTTGTAAAGTAAATATCTATAATCCTCAGACCCAGAAAGGCTAGTAGCAAGAAAGGTTTTGGGAGAGGATGCACAAGAATCTTCTTGGGAAAGGAAAATAGAATAGATTTCACAGGTAGACTTGGGTTGGGTGGGGATGAGAAAAGGAGGAATCAGGTCAAAGGAGTTGGAGAGAGAGAATACTAGGAGTAACTACTGAAATTATGGAACACTTCAAGAGCAAGATAGAAACCTAGTGTGATGCAAATGTCATTTTCTAAGAGGAATACACTATTGTGAATATATCAACTATTAACATGGATGTGAAAGCATGTCTATAACAAGATACAAACCACTTGGGTATGTGTGCACTACTGATACTGTCAAATAATGCAACCATCTCTTTACATTTCTTTTGACAAGTCTCCAGACTGCATTCTCAGTTACTGCACTAGCATGCACTCCACACAGCAGTATGTAAGATGTCAGTTCTCACCATAGCCATGCCAGCATCTTATTATTTATGTTCTTGATGATGTCTATTCTCACAGGGGTGAGATGAAACCTTAAGTTGGTTTTAATTAGAATTTCCATGATGATGAAGGATGTCAAGCACTTTTAAAAGTGTTACCTAGACATTTGCATTTTTTTCTTTTGATAAGTTTTAATTTCATAACATATTTTGTAAAATTGGCTCCTTTTCTTTAAAAAATTAAACATTTTTTGTGTGTGTTCTAGACACTAATGCTCAGTCAGATTAACAGAAAGCAAAGACCTTCTCTCATTCTGTTGACTATCTGTTCCCTCTTTCAGTTTCCTTTTTCTGTACAGGGCTTTTTGGGTTCATGAGGTCTGATCTGTCAGTCATTGAGGTTATTTGTTGTGCTATTAGAGTCTCATGGAGAAAGCCCTTACCTGTACTTATAAATTTAACTGTACTCTTTACTTTTTGTACTAGAAGTTTCAGGGTATCAGATCTTATATTAAAGTTTCTGTTCATTTGGAGCTGAATTTTTGCAGAGTGAGACATAAGGATCTAGTTCCATTTTTCTTTATGTTAAGCCATTGTCTATTTAATATGCTACATTTTCTCCATTGAATGCTTTTTATATATTTGTCAAATCAAGTAACTTTAGTTGTATGTTCCTCATTAAATTTTGGTCTATATGTCCTTTCCTTGTGCCAATATCATGCTCTTTCCATTTCTATGGCTCTGTAGTATGATTTGAAATTAGATAAGATAAGACCATCCACAGTATTATTTAGGTAGTATCCATGTTAAGTCTGTTTTTGCCTTAACAGTTGTTATTAATTGCTACTGCTTGTGCTTAAAGAGGTTTATACTTTTAATATGCTCTGTTAGGTATAGCTGTATCTACTAGTGCCAAGTTGACAAACATATTTAGGAAATTAAAGAAGATGAGTTTTAATATGATAAACACTAGATTGAATATACATGCCTTCAAAAGTCTGCTTCAGTGTGCTGGGAGACTGATTAAGTAAGAGTGATGGCATATGGAAGGCAGATCCTGAGCATTTCAGTACTCCATCTGTATGGCATTTCAATGGAAAAGAAATATTAGACTGTATAACGTTAGACAAAAAAAAATATTTTTTCATTTTTTATTAGTATATATGGGATATATGTAATAAATTGTCTCATACTTTTTATACATGCATATAGTGTATTTTTCACCTTATTAATTCATTTCATCAAGAAGGGACAGATTTTAAGTCACATTGAGGCTTAGAATTCCATGTTTCAAACATCAATGGGCTTCCATTTTCAGCCTGTCTTACTTTCAATGCTGAATTGACTTATCTGCAGTAAAACAGAAGAACAAGAAGGTTAACCCTAGTATCAATGATGCTGATTACAATTCTAGAAGAGCCAACAGTGTAAAACAACTTGGAGATTCCAACAAATCCACATGAAAGCACTTTCTGTCTGGATAATTGATTATTTTAGGCTCTTGTTCATTTCATAATGGTGATGATGCAAGATCTTCTCATATACTAACATGAATTTGATGAAATGTATTAAATTTGTCTCTGCCCAGGAAGCATTGTTTCTATCCCAACGGTTTCTTACTATTAAGAAAGAACTAAATAAACAGACCTCATGGAAGATTCTCCCTTTGAATCCTGTTTGGTAATGGGCCACCATTTATTTCCCAAGGGAGATGCTAAGAAGCAAATGATGCATACACAAAGTGACAAAAATCTGTGCTGCCCACCCATCTCACATCTTTAACCCAGGACTGACATTTAGTAAAGAATTGGATGCTAAAATAGAAGAAAAATTAGAGTTTTTTCAGTAATGCTAAATCCTAAGAAAATGATTGCTTTTCCCCCTCCATTTTGCTATGAGATTGCATAGTAAACAAAATCTTGGAGATTGAGTAGTTATCTTTTTAGGCTATTGTATTAGCATAAATGCCATTACTAAGTGTTCTAGATGATTCTGGTATATAATTCTTTCCACTAACTTGGTGCTTTAGTTAAATTAATTACAATTCAAATGTCTGCTTGATAAGAGTGGTGTTAGGTAAAAGACAAGTTCTAAGTATCCCAGGCCATTTTATAAGTCATTTTCAATGAAACAGAAAGACATGATAACTATGCAAAACCTTAACCACTCATTCTGATTTTTATTTTTTATTAGCATATATGAATTATATATAATAAAAGAGTTTTACTATGACTTTTTATACATGTATATAATAACATGTATATAAAAACATTTTGATCATATCGACCACCTCAAGTGCTCCTCCCCATTTCTACTGAGCCCTTCAAATTTCTTATTTCTTTGGAGACTCAGTTGTGTCATGTGATGTTTTTCTGGAAACTGTCTTATGAGTGGATGTTTTGCTGAAGCAGACACATGAGAGGATGTTTTGATGAGATCAGACACATAGTGTTTTTCAGGAAGCTGCCTGGAAAGGGGCCATGTGATCTTTTGCTGGAGCAGACGCTTGAGAGGACAGGTGATGTTTGGAAAGGGTGTAAGTATAAACTAACAGAGAACAATACTCTGTCATTGATTTGTCTTGTCACTCTTTGCTTGTCTTCATTGTGCTGATCTTCACTTATGACATTCTGACATTGGTTAGCCTTGCCTTCTTTGTTGAATTTTACTTGTCATGACTTTTGAGAAAAACGCACCAATGGACTTCTTGTGATAGTGACAGAGCCTCACAGTTCTTTGAAGCGGTAGTAGATTTATCTGCTCTAAACCCGGCAGGTGTGTGTGCTCCTCACTACCCATCCAAATGCTTTGGATTCAGAATGAAACACACACACACACACACACACACACACACAGAGCCTTATTTTTAAGCCTTATTTTTAATATGCCCTAAGTAGCTCAACAATTGAGCCACTGCCAACTTCTACATTGCTAACTCCTCCCCTACAATATTCCTAAATTATTACTTACTAAAATCTATATTTCATCTCTGCTACTCCAGACCCAATGGAGAAAGTGACCCCTGGGGCTGCACTTCCCCAATTCTTACATGGCTGATTCTGTCTTCCTCAGCAATCATGCTTGCATCGCATTCCTTTCCTGGCATGGCAATTCTCCTCCTCCCTTGTGATCCTTGGCAGGGAACCTCAAATTCCCCTCCTCTGTCTCCCTGCCCAGCCATTGGCTGCCCACACACAACCTTGTTTACCAATTAGAACTAACCAGGGGCAGGGACTGACAGTGGTTCACACACTGTAATTTGGAAACCCAATTAAAGTAATATAAGCAATAAACCAAATCCACAATATTTCTTCTGTATGGAACTGCTGTTGCTGATTGGCGAATGGTGTTTGTGAGTGGATCTAGCTACTGCTGCTGATTCATGTGAACTAAACTGCTGATATTCTGACAATGAAGATTGGAATCACCCCCAAAGAACTATTTCTAAACAGGTCCACATTCCCCTTTGCTTTATTTACTTTCTACTACCTCTGGTGAATGCTGAACTAGAAGGGAGGTTAAGGTGTTTGAAAACCCTTAAAGTCGGTTTTTAAAAATCTAAGCTTACAGGTGTCCTACCTGCAAATAGACTAGGGCAAAGGTTGCATAACGTTTGTGGGAGTAACCAATCAATATTTGATTTGACTTAAGGCCAACTCCATAAGATGAAAGCCATCCCTCACACTGTGTGGGTGACCAAGAGACAGAGACTAAATGACCCAGGAACCTTGAGTAAAACCAAATACTACTGGTCTTAAAAACAAACAAAACATAGTAATAAAAATGACTTCTAATGACATGCTACTACACTGAAAGATCAGTGCTTCCTTATCCATCATCAGAGAAGCTTCTCCCTACAGCAGTTGGGAGCAAATACAGTAATCCACAGCTGGCATTACACATAGGATGAGAGAAATTGGAACACTCAGTCCTAAGTAGGATGTCTCCTTCAAAACCCTCTCCTAAGAGCTTGGGGAACCCTGTGGAAGAGGAGGAAGAAACAATGTAAGAGTACAAGGGGATGGAAGACACCAAGAAAGCAAGATGGTCTAAAGCAACATGAATAAAGCTCATAGGAATGCATAGATTCTGAGGCAGCATTCACAGAGCCTGCACAGGTCTACATCAGGTCCTCTATGTAAACATTGCAGTCTTCAGTTTAGTGTTTTTATGGAATTCCAGAGTGTGGGAATAAGTGTGCCTCTGACTCTTGTGACTTCTCTTGGGCTCCTTTCCTTCTGTTAGTTTGTCTTATGAAACTCTGATGGAATTCTTTTTGCTGTATCTTATTATATTTTATTTTGTAATATTTTATTATTATTATCCCTTAAAAGTATATTTATTTTCCAATGAAAGACACAAAGGGAATGGAACTAGGTGGAGGAGAGATGGATGAACTGGGAGGAACTGAAGGAGAAGAAACTATAATCAAAATATATTACATGAGGAAAAATCTATTTTCAATAATATGAGGAAAATATGATAGGAAATATATCACATTATAACATACAAACTATTGAAGAGGTTATATAGTTACAGAGGAGTTATATTCTATTAAAATGCCATTGAACTATTATGTAGTATATTTCAGTATATGGATTTTTAAAATATTGTCTTTATGACTAATTTTCATATACAGACATTCTATGCACTAAGATTTATTTAAAGTTTTAGTTTATAGTTGGATAGAAATTTCCATTTGGCCATAGTAATATATTTTTTCCATATTCTAATCATTAAACAGACTCTTCATTGAAAAAATCAATTTCTTGATCTTTGACCCTAATAGAGCTTGTTTTTGTTCTCCAGAATAGAATCTACCTCTTCTCTCAGAGAGTAAATTGTGAACTGGATCCATATGGACCCATTATATTGACTATGTAAACTTGGCAGCTCTGATAAGCTCATGTTTAAACTTCAGTAGAAGTATACCAAGGCAGAATCCAGGGGTTTTGAGCAGATTTGCACCTTCAGTGCATTTCAGTTCATCACACTATACTAAGAATAAGCCAAACATTATCTTTTAACTGCTGTCTAGTACAAACCAAAGATTTTTTCATTGAGAATTTGGAGTTTGATTTGTGACCATGACTTTTATAGCATGTAATAGAAATGATTGTATTTCCACCCAGTTCCCTAATTGGTTTTCCAAGAAAGACTTGGCACCCACAGCAACAGAGGCAAGCCATAAAGTTTCCACAATGAGGAAATGATGAAAAGAGCTATTTTAATAATATATTCTCTATCTGAGCCTTCTTCCTGATAGTGGGAACAAAAGTCTGATATGGACCTTAAAACTGAGTAGCAACAGTAAATAAATATTATCTGGGAAAATGTGCCTCCTCTTAGGAAAGATATGACAACTAATAAGAAAAATACCTTTTGAGTATTTATAGCTTATTGCTGCATATATACATATACATCATATACATATACATACTCCCATACAGGAAACTGTTGTAGAGTTGTGCGTCCATTCTACATGACCCAGTGTTCTTTGAGACTCTGTCTGCAGTCACATAAGGGTCAAATATCCCACTGAGAGCTTAGAAAGAGAACCTAAGAGGTTTTGGAGCTAATACAGAAGATGTTGCACACTGATGGCTAGATATTAATGTAGTCTGTGTATCTGGGAGACAGCAGTTGAACCAAATTAATCAAGACATGTTAAGAAGAGAGATACTGTAGGTTGGAATAGAAGAAAAAATTAAATTTATGATTGAGAGTTGAAGAAAAGGATTATATGCATGTATTAATTGAAGGTTTTCCAATGTGTAACCCTAGGGAGGGCCAGACAAATAATTGTTTTCCTGGGAGATATGGGGCTCATTTTATAAGATCAGCCTTAAGAGTATTTTCCTCATATGTTGAATGTGTTGTGTTGCTATAAATGTGTTTTGAAATAAAATAACAGGCCTAAGTTCATTCTTCAAAGAAGTAAGAAGATGGAATGCTGTTATCCATTTATGGATTATTTAGATGCATAATAATCTACACAATGGAAAGCTTCTGGACTCTCTATCTATTTATGACATAATTCCTTATGTTTCCAGAAAATGAACAAAATGTCTTTCTTCAGACTTGCAAGCACAGTACTGAATTCTAATTTTGTTTCTCTAAATCTCTGAGTGGCAAGATCAACTCATTTTGATACATCAGCTGCTTCTAATGGTTATCCACACAAAACTGCAGCTACCGTGTTTTCCACAACAAAATAATTATGAAGTAAACATTTCTCAACTATTGCTGAATTATTCAAATGAATTAATGAATTGCTGATCCTGTTATGAAGAAGTCAGCTCCTTTATTATGGGAAAATTACTTGAAAGGATATGTGTAATAATTACACCTATGGTGTTGCCTGTCCTAATTAATAAATTACTTGGAAGAATGGAGGAATTGTGGAAACATTCAAGAACTTTGATGTTTAATTTGTTTTCTTAAAAAACATTCTTTAACCAACAAGGACAAAGACTTTTTATTTCCTTTACAAAATATATCCTCAAAGTATAAGAAGGGCAAGTATATGGCCATGTAGCAATGCTTTTGAGAACACTCATCTAGATCAAACTGATAAAATCTATTTCAGTGTCACCACCATGTTATTTCAGCCCCTCTGTTACATGTATGCTGACAACAAGAACTTTTACCAGATCAAAATGATCCAAGAGTCAAGCTCCAAAGAGCTTTATCTTAAATAAGATAAATGAAATGACTTTCAGGCTACAGGTTTTTATTAATGTTGACTGTACAAGAGGAGCCTGAAATAGTCTCAGGATTACACCATAGGATCAAAGATGTACTTTTTACAGTTTCTTGGGAAAAGGGAAGCCAAACACCAGGGTGAAACATGTTTAGTTAATATGTGACTTACATCATGTGATCAAAAGTAGGAGGCATGTGACTTAGGTTGTTTATCAGGGTTTACTTTTTATCTGGGTTAGAGAGTAGGGTGTGGCCAGTGTGTGAGCCATGCAACAGGACAATAATGTTGCTTCCACACCTTGGAGAGAGAATGAGAGATGAAGAAACAGTTGCTTTGCTTGATACTGTCTCTGTATATGGACTGGTTACCTAGAAGTTTTAGAGTCTCTGACTGATTCCATTTTCTATATTTCTGCACAAAAGATCATTAAGACTGTTGTTATAATAAAGCCCTCTGATCAAAAATAACTTAAGAAAGGACTTGTTAATTTTGTCTCACAGTTCCAGAGGCAAGGAGGCATGATAGCAAGTAGCCACAGCATAAAACTGACTAATCAAAAATCTTCATATATTTGGAGAAAGGAGAGAACAAACTCAGGGAAAAGTTAAATAAGGTTACAACTTCAAAACCTACTCGCAGTGGCATATGTCCCCCAACAAGGCTCCACATCCTAAAATAATGCCACCAACTAGTGAGTAGGTGTTCAAATACATGAACCTATGAATGACATTTATTTAAATTATTACATATATAATTAAAAAATATTCTTCTGTATTACTGACAATTAACAACTCCAGCAAATTAACCATGTCAAATATTAGTACTCTTCAGATAGGCTTTTACAGGAATGATTATGTAAAATGTAAAGGTTAATTTCAGGTCTGCTTAGACTTCAGCCACCAAGTGTTACAGTTGGAGAAGACTTGACATGTAAATGAAAAGATTTGTCAATCTAGTAAGCAATGCCATATATTCTAATAGTTGTGTTACCTGGATACTGAAAAGAAATTGGCATAGTTGTTAAAATTTGTTCTTGCATACTGTACAAAAGAATGGGATAACAACATAAAGAGAAAAGCATTAGCCTCTCACAGAAGCTTTGAACATTAGTAAGAACTTAACCCTGGATTAATTTACCCACAAGAATTTAAACACAAGGTTTTGATCTGTGAGATAAAAATCACTGGGTCACGTTAGTGCTGAAATGGACAAAGTCATTTGCATGTTATTGCCAAACAAAAGAGATTCTCTAGATAGAAAGTCTTGGGAGAAATCTAGGAAGCATTTTCCCCTTTCCCACATGGAAGCCAAGGGGATTCTATTTCCTTGGCCAGTGAGTACTAGTTCCCTCCTCAGGACTCAAAAATCTCTGAGAGTATTCTCTAAGTTCTTATTCCTTTCTGTAATAAAACTTCTCTCTCTCCCTAAAATAAAGACAGTAAGACCATATATGAAGGAGTGTGATATCACTGGAACGCCAACACCAAGAATCAAAGTCATTAGTAACAATTTAGCACTTAGGACAGTATTCTGAACTTTTTTCATCTCAGAGAAAATGGGAAGCTTGGGTTTGCATAGATAAAGATAAGACTATTTGAGTTCACAGCCTGAGGCCCTTGTTCCAGGTGACCAACAGCATAATTACTGGTAATATTTGTGTCATAGACCACTTTGCTATCTGTAAATACTGAGAACTCAGAATATTTTTAACAAGAAATTTATTTTAACATGATCCTTATCTTGAAGGGAAAACTATTTATACTCCATTTTTTAGAGAAATTACTCCAGCTTCTTGATATATTACCATATGCAAATGACTACACCCAAAATAAAATGAAATAAAATAAAATTATGTTTGGTTTAACAGTCATAAACAAATAAAACCATAAAAACTCTCTAATCAAAGTAAGCAACAATGTTTGTGTTGTAGATTATTCTTTCCTGCTAAGAAACTGAGAGGAAAATAACTCACTAGAATATCAAGATGAGAGTGGAAGGAACATGCCACTAATAGAGAAAGGATCTATTTTTAAGAATCAGTATTTTTCTCTATATTGTTGCCATTGATTTAAGTTAACACATACCATTTGCCATTCAAACTTTTCCCCAAGCAATATGCATATATGTATTTGTACCAGTAACTTTGTACACAATAAAGAAATGGGGAAGAGAAAATGAAAAGTCAGAGAAAAGTATAGCACTCCACACGTGGTTGAATTAATCTGTGACTTCCTAACAAAATGTATTCTTGGTCTAGGACAAAAATCTAAAGCAAAAGGCAATTTCCCTTTTTAGTCAATAACTCCTCTGTTGCCCTCACCCATTAGTTGAATCTTCAGCTTCCTTCCTAGCTGTGCAGGTTTGCCTGATTCATTAACTGGCTGTCAGGCAAAGTAGAATCTGATCTCCTTCACTGACAATCACAGTGAAATTATAGTTGACTTGGTAATATATTGTCAATTGCAAACTATAATTTCACAGAGTATCATGACTCAAGCCAGTAATCTCAACATTCAGGAGGTAAAAACAAGATGATTGCTGTGAGATAAAGGCTAATCTGGAAAAAAAAAAAAAAAAAAA
>JAJTUV010003999.1:0-31482 GCA_021653895.1 Mastomys natalensis | reverse complement strand
CTCATCTGCAATCTTGAAATGGTTATTTGTATATACAGCAAAATATGAAAGAAGATGCACTGTACAATGGTGTATTGTTCATTTGTTTTTAAGTTTCTCCTTCTGAATTTAAATACTGCCTTTTTCTACTGCTGTGGTAGCTTTTATATATGTGTTGTGTCTAAAATAAAAAGTTGACAAAAATATTACATCTAGATGTGTACTTAGAGCCTGTTTCCTTTTGGATCCTAAGAATGGCGTGTTAGCACTAATGAGCATGTGTTGATACATCGTAATTAGCTTATACATATGTGATTCAAGTATCAATGTCCTCCTCTGTTCTAGAACATCACACAGGATACCCCGCTGTGTTAAATTATTGTTTCCTTAATACTACAACCACTTGTCACACTGCCTTTTTCTATTTATGTATGATATATATTTAACATACATATTAATAGTATACATTGGGGTTTTCTAAAGGCAATTTTTCCAGGTACACCATGTACTCTGACCATACCCATACCCATACCCCATACCTTCCTTTCTCTTCACCCTGCCCCCACTATTCTCCTGCTTTTCCTGATTTTCTTTCTGCTTTATGCACCAGTTTTTAGAAAGGCTCTCTTTTCAATGTATGTAATAAGGTATGGGATTATGCTCAAAGTACATTCTATACATGTATGAAAATGACCTTTTAAAATCCTGGGTAATTTTTTAAAGCCAGAGGGCTGTTGCTGTGTGACATTAACTCCAGGTTCTATTCTATCTCGTTCTATTTCATCGATCCATGGGTCTATATGTTGCAAGTTCATTGGGTTTCCATTCCTGTGTCTCTTTAGTATGTCTTCAAATGGAACACTGATAATTCTCCAGATTTTTTTTTTACTCTGGATTGCTTCCCCCATGGAACATTTGTTGTTCCCCATGATTCCAAGATTATTTGTTTTATTTATGTACAGAATGTACGAGAGTTTTGGTAGAGATTTCATTCAACTTATAGATTACTTTAATAATGTAGCCTTTTCATCATCTCCGTCTGCCAATCAGTGAGCATATGGAAGATATGTCTAATCCTTGAGATGTCTTCAGTTTCTTCAGTGTCTTAAAGAATTCATTCTGAAGTTCCTCGCTTCCTTGGTCAGGTTTATTCCTTGTTCTTTGGGTTATTTTGTTTTGCAATTATTTTGAATGGTCTTGTTTATCTGATTTCTTCCAGGAATGTTCATTTTGGTAAATAAAAAGCTATTTCTTGGGGAATATTGATTTTGTATAGTGATTCATCTCAGTGTAGAAGCAGGAGATGAATGCTCCTCCCAAGCTAGCTTTCTCTTTCTTTAAAATATTTTATTTATATGTATGTGTGAATTTATGCACACCATCAATGTGTACATTGTCCATTGATAACAGCAAAGGGCATTGGATCCTTTATCTAGTTTGTGTTTTCAGCCATTTAGCAGAAAATGTCTCACTCAGCACAGAGAAGGAGAGGTGGACACAAAAATCACACCTCTAACAAAGAATCTATTTGCAACTGATGCCTGCTGGGAAAGTTTAGGTCAGTTTTGCCAGCAGAGTGCCACTAGGTATATTAAGCACTTTCAGGAAAGGTCCCTGCTAGGGAACAGACAGCCAGTACAGAGCAGACAGCCAGTACAGAGCAGACAGCAGTACAGAGCAGACAGCAGTACAGAGCAGACAGCAGTACAGAGCAGACAGCCAGTACAGAGCAGCCAGTGCAGAGCAGCCAGTACAGAGCAGACAGCAGTACAGAGCAGACAGCAGTACAGAGCAGACAGCCAGTACAGAGCAGACTCCTTATTTGTTTGTTTTATGGTTGTTGTTTTGTGTGACTTTTGCTTCATTTTGTTTTCGCATTTTTTTTTATCTTATTGGTGTTTAGCTTGCTTTGATTTTCATTTTTGTTTTGCTATTTTGAGAGAGATGGGAATGTAGGTAAGGAGAGGGAGAGGAAGAGAATAGGAGAAGGAGAAGGAGAGGGAGAGAATAAAGTTTGACAGGTAGAGAGCTGGAGAATATCTGGGAAGGTTTGAATGAGGAGAATATGAAAACATAATGTATGAAAAATAATTAGAAATTATCTGTGACTGAAAGTAGAGTGGATTTCCTAAGATTCCTCTTTGTATTGAGACATGGTTTACACCCTCTGCAGCTGCCCTTACACTGAGAGGAGACCACTCATCCACTGAAGCTGGACCCTCAGAAGAGGATTCTGAACTCACTCTCTTTTGCCTCTGCTTTCCAAAGATCACTTTCTTTCCTTGGTTCTGAAACTAGTATTTCTCCTCTGTCACCTGTCACACAGGGAAGCTGCTGACAGGGCAGCTGTCCTCCAACCATTTCTCATTCCTCTTCTATTCTTGCTTCACGCTTGAGTGTTGTTCACAAGCTTCAAGGATCTAGACTTATTTTTTTCAGTACTGAAAAATTTGAAAATTACTACTCAGGTATCATACAGAATGACTCAGACTGGGTTTGTTTAGTGGTTTCTTGCGGGCTCCGAGGAGCATGGCTGTGATTTCCAGTCTCATCAAGTCACAGCAGAGGTAGGGAGAGCATCATGACTTGCAGCTGTTGACACAGTTCATGATGATTATACAGCTGAGCTGTGTTGGTCAGGTTTCTTCACTGCAGAGTTACCCACACTCTCATCCACTGTAGTCCTTCTCGACCCTGGAACCTTGGAGAAAGCTAGATTGTGCAGCCCATACTTAAGGGGAGTGGGGACCGTGCTTCACTTCCTTGAGGGAGTTATATATGATAAATTGCTAGAATTCTATATGGTAGACTTGAGTATTCTTAAATTAAATTGGTATATTTAATTTAGGCTTTGAACTATGTTCTAATAATTAATTATTTTATTCCTCTCATTTATTCTAACTACTAGCAGTATTTATTTATTTATTTATTTATATTGCCATTCTTGAGGTTGATCTCGTAGCTTTATGCAAGCTAGACATACATACTACTATACAGATACACCCTGTGTTCTGTATCTCATGTAAAATGAGAGGCTGGAGGGATGCCTCAGTACTTAAGACCACTAGCTGCTCTTCTAGAGGTTCAAATCCCAGCACCTACAGAGTAGTTCAGAGTGATCTGTAACTTCATTTCCAGGGCATCTGCAGCCCTCTTTTGACCTTGACAGCACCAGACATGTATATGATATATGTCCTTGCATACAGGCACAACTCCTATACACAACAGTTAAGTAAAATGAAATGAATAATAATGACATTTGCTTGTTGTTTTGTTTAATATTTTTTGTGGAGCGAAATATTTAATAACCCTGTGCTACTACTTACCCTGAAGAAGAGATTCCTCAGGGATACATTTTCCCCCAACAAAATTGAAAATTCTGAGCTCCAGTGACAGACAGCAAATGCTTATAGAAAAGAACATTAGATAATTTCTGACTAAGAAGTCACAGAAATGGCATTACAGAGAAAAGCAGAAATGGCATTACAGAGAAAGCAGAATTTAAGTACACTGTTGAAATTTTGTAAAGATAGGACTTTATCTGCTTACTAAAGATGATTGTTTGAGTTGATAGCCATTCGCTGCAGACAATGATGTCGTTTTATCACATGGCCAATAACTAATATTGTATTTGAAGTTCAATTCAATACTGCCTTATCATAAACATGTCTCATAACACTTGACTGTAAATCATGTTCATCACTCTGTGCTGATGGCAAGGACTATAATTCTACTTTAGAAGAGATTCAGAGTGGGTCACAATGTTTCCTGCTTCAGAAACGTATAGTAGATGCGAATTGCTTGATTATGTACGATAGCATATCCCCAGGGTCAGGATTCACATATATTCAGCAAGTCAAGCAGCCATTACATAGCTTGTAATCAGCTACAACACCATCTTTATCAGATAGCGGCAATTTCCATGGATAGGAAATAAAATACAGTGAACATGTATGTAGATTTCTTCATACTCCTCAAGCACTACTTAAAAGACAATGAGAAGTAGAAGAACATAGAATCCTGTATATAAAGAGACAGTGAGAAATGATGAACCCAACAGGAGCTGGAAGGACAGTGCTTCTAATGGACAGTATCAAGACCAACAGTAACAAAATGGAGATACCTGCTGGTAGGAATGCTAGGATGCTGTTAGCGACAAGTTAGTGTCCTTCCCCTGCTTCCTTCCTGAGAATCTGAAAGGTCATGGAAATGGGACGCAGCAGGTCTGATGAAGGTGGGGTGAAGCATAGAACTCAAACAGAATTATAAAAAGTCTGAAAACTTACCACCTAAGACCATTCTCCACCTCTCCCTCCAGATACATTTTCTTCCTTAATGTAAGCAAATATCATATGACAATTTACTGGAGAAGTTCATCTCAGAAACTAGACTCTGGCAACAGCATTACAATGGACAGTGCTTAGAACCAACCTGAACACAGGAAGGTAAAGAAGACTACATTTCAAACTAGCTCCTAGGAACCTAAAGCCAGACTTACAATCTATACAAAGGCAACTCAGAGGCCAATTGTTCTTGATACTTCCACAAACACCTCTCCATAGAAATGCAACTCTATTCCAGCAAAGTCTGCTGAGAATTGTTGACAAATCACACCCATTCATGCCTTGGAGCCAACACTTTTCTTATCTAATTTGAAAGCACACCAAGGCTCATAAATTTGATCAACCCTCAAACTTGAAAGGCAGAACCCATATGACAACAAATACAGCAAATACTATAAGAAATAATCATTTAGCTTCAGAATAAGAAGGAGCAATGAGAACCATTTTAGAGCGAGACTTTAAAACATTGTAAGAATGTTAGTGAGATAAAGGTAGGGTCTTTCATTTGCCAAAAATGTAAAAGGCGAGTACACAGAGCATGAGTCACTTCTGACATGGGAGTCCCTGAAGGAGAGTAGAGGAATCCAAAGAAGAAATACCCAAAGAAGAAAAAACTCTAAACATAAGTTAGTTACCTCAAGAGTCATTGGCCTGCAAAAATTAGGAAATAGTCCCAAACATCCATCATTGTAAAACTTGAAGACACCAAAGAAAAGAAGAAGTCTCAAAGGTTTCAAAAAGCAAACACTGGTTATGCATATTCAGGATAAAGTGATAGACTGATTCTGAAGAAGACCACAAATGAGAAGACAGTAGAAGGAGGCCTTTAGAATCTAAAAGAATCCATTTTTCACCTAAAAATACCATAACAAAATATGACAGGTATTATAAACCTAAAAAATGTTTTCAAATATGTAAGGACTCAAAGTATTTACCTCTCAAAGGCTGTTGCTTGGAAGACTAGAAAGAGTGGCTCACCAGGACAAAAGTTATAGATGGGAGCCAAGCATTTCATGAAACATCTCCATTCAGTAGAGGACCAATCAGGAGCCAAGGGAAAACCGTCCTATTGTCAGAGAGGGAATGCCATGACCCTTTTCATCAGAGCAGGAGCCTAAGCATGCCATCTCAGAAACAGGGACAAGTGTGGTCTGGATACTCTCTGAGGGAAAGTGGAACTGAAGTCTACCTAGTGAGTATGACTATGTGGAAAGATAGTGTTTAAAAAATAACAGAAGTAATAGCGACAAGTTTTAGAAAATAATATGAAATTGACCCAGGGCTTATAGAGTCTAACATGTGCACGATCCTGGATAAAAATCCTAGTATGGAAAACAATCCTTCCACCAAAAGAGAACTCTAACACAAAGAAAGCAAATCTAAAAACTGAATAAAAAAGAAAATAACATAAAAAGAATAGACTACTTTCCCAATCAATGCATGTTACATAAGAAAACCAAAGACTCCCATTCTATAATGCATGGACAGGAATATCTGAAGAAGATAACCCAGGGTTGGAGAGTTGCTTCCATTTGTAAGAATACATTGAAGGGTATCCATGTTTGATTCCCAGAACCCACTCATGTCTGACTACTTCCAACTAAGTGTAACTGTAGATCAATGGAAATCTGATGCCTCTGACCTTCATGGGCATTTGCACCCGTGTGGACATAAGACACAGACATGCACACACACACACACAACACACACACACACGCACACACATACACACACATACACAATACATAAAACACACACACACAAAAAAAAAAAAAACCTCAGAGCTAGGTATCAGATGATAGCAATGGAATTAGTCTTATCTTTAAAAGCTTTACAAGTTTATTTGTTCAAAATAAGTGAAAATCTTCCCTGTAGAAAAATGTTAAAACTTGAAACTTAGTTAAAATGTTAAATGCTAAAACCTAGGCTTCGGGCCAAGGGCACTAGCACTTATTGCTGCTCTTGCAGAGGAGCTGGGTTCAGTTCCCAGCACCCACGTGGTGGCTCACAGCCATCTGTAACTCTAGGTCCAGGGGCTAAATCTCCTTTTGGCCTCCATAACACCAGGAATGGATGTGGAATGAATATAAACGGGTAAGTGAAAAGCTCATACACATAAAACAAAGATAAAATTTTAATGTTAAAAATTTTAAACACTATATTAGAATAAATTGCTGTTACAATATTCCAGAAATATCATCTATTGTATCAGTTAATTATTGCTATATATTAAGTCATTCTAAAGTCTGTGACTTCAAATATTATTATTTAAAGTTTTCCATGACTCAGGACTAGGGCCACAGCTCATCAGTTAAGAGTACTGGCTTTTCTTGCAGAGGACACATGTTCAGTTTCCAGCACCCACATTGTGACTGACAACCATCTATAACTACAGTTCCGGAAATCTAACACTTCTTCTTACCTCCAAGAATTCCTTCTTGCACATGGTATACATACATACATACACTCAGGCTCATACATGCATGCATAAAATTAAATAAATACTTAAAACTTTTCTCATGATTCTAGCAGTTTTCAGGACTTAGCTAGACTCATTTGGATTGTTGATCTGTGACATGTTATGTTGACTAGAGATGCCCATGTTCTCTTGCATGGAATTTCACTTTGTAGTTGGCATCTATCTTTCTCCTAGACTATCTACATAGCCCTTCCTCTCAGGACAGCTCAAGGACATCCTTTGTTATTTTAGCAGATCTTTAAGAGGAATGCTGTAAGATGCGCCTAGTGTCTAAGAAACGGTCATCTTTTATGCTATGGCATACTTTATGGCCCAAACAAGTCAGAAGTTAAGTTTGAGTCAATGAGATAAAGCTCATGAAGGATATAAATACATGAGACATGGTTTCATTAAAATTATGCAATAGATGTGTGAACTCTAACATGCTTTATCTGATTTATTTGAATGTTCTTAAAGGATTGCATAAATTATAGGATACAATATACTCTAATTCTATCCATAACCAGCTAAATATTAATAAACCAATTATAAAATATGTGAAGCTCAGCAGGGGCAAGCATGTCAAATCTTTCCTGATTCGCAAAGTTAACACAATTGACAAACAGATTTATTCTTCCTTCTGAATTATTCTCTTTCTGGCTTCTTATTTAGTGTTAGAAGTATGTCTTTCTATTTCTTCTGCTTTATGGTGTTACAGACCATTTGTTTATCAAATCCCATCTTTACCATTTTCAATCTATATGTGTTTGCAAAAATTTGAAGAGCATTGGACTTCTACTGAGAATATGTGTTGAATTTCAGTGCATGATGCAGCTTTGCCACATAAAAAAAGTAAAATTTTAAATTCCTTGGAAGCTTCCCAGAGCTACAGAATAAGACTTTTAAATACTGCCAAAAATATGTAGTCTGGTTTTGCAAAAATGAAATTCCCAACCTCATCTTTCATACCAGATAATTAGGGGTAGATACTAATTCATTAGACAAACCATAGACTGGAGACTGGAAGCTCATTATAAAGAATTAAAGTCTCCTCTTCTCTACATATATTTTTCTTAAACTCTAAATTTTCTTCCTCTTTTATCTTCTTCCTTTGCTGTTGTTAACAAATAGAAAAAAACAAGTTAGAGTAATTTAATTTTCCATGAAATATCTTGAATATTAAATTGTGCTTGTCATTGTGGAAGACCCAGCATGGCTGTTATAAATGACTAAAAGCACTTTCCAAATGTAAGATGCTCTATAAACACTTCCACAGTAGTCTGCAACCCATTTAAATCATATTTGATCTGGCAGAAGTTGCTATTTCAAGGATCTTGGAGCCATCATAAATTTGGATCCCATCCTTGCTTAGTGGGTTTCAAATTCCCCAAATGTTCTTTATTGAAATCCAATATTCATTCCAAAGTATATTATATTGAATGCAGCTTAACCGAGAACAGGATCCAGAATGGTCCATTTTCCCCAGTCACTCTAGTATTAATGATAAGAACTAGACCTAGAGATCACATTTGATTAGATTATTCTCTCTCTTGTTGGAAATGCTATATCTGCAGGAAACTTATAAGGTTTCTTTATCTATAATTTGCACATTGGGAAGTGAAGGTGATTGTAATTCCAAAACACACCAGGGGAACCTATTTATTTAAAGTAAATCAACATGACAGAGAACATCTTATTTCAAGAAGATAACAGTAATTATAAAACCAGCCTGTAAATGAACACATGACTAAAACCTGTGTAAGTTTATCTATGCAGACTAAAATATGTACAAACTTAAGTAACCAAGATTTGCCTCCATCTCAGAATACTTATTTATTAAAAATAAATTTTGATGTTGAATTGTTACAGCTCAACTTGTAATGTCAAAACCTAAGGCTTATCGGTGACAAATTCATTGTGAATGAATTTAAGGCACAGAATAATGGGAAAGGAATCCAAGGATGGATTATCTCAAAACCCACAAGCAAGAGGAGGCACAGTGACTTCCAACCAAGAATTCTATTGTATTTTATGTTGCTGTTGATCAAGTCAGGGCAGTCTTTGGGGATTAAGACTTTCTGGTGACTACCATTCTTGCCTAACCAAGAAATCATAGCCAAATGAGATGCTCCAAGAGGTAAAAGGGTTTCCTGTGACACCTTGTTCCTATCACTGTGCTGGGAAGTGTGGTTCCTCCCCTAAAACAGTCCCACTCAATAGGTATTGACATATTGACCTCTCTTTCATAAACACTTCTCTTTAGCTTGGTTAATATTGCATCTGCCTAATCTGCCCCATGAAATATTTCTTCTTTTTTCTCCTCAATATCCTATTATCTTGAGAAGTAATGTTGCCTAAATTATGCTGACTGAACCTTGTCCTACATTGATGATCTTAAATTTAAAATCTATAAAACGTTATTAATGATTCAATAATATTCACATATACTGACAGGCAGGTCATAAAGTGGAGAGAATTATGTGTTTTCATGGGAGTGAGTATAAAAGCTTTTTTTTTTAAGTGATATGAAGTATTCTACCCTGTGTCTATGTTGTTAAAAATGGTCCAGTAACAACTTGGACACCAGTGATATTGAAGAAATAAAGATGGCTAAAGGAGTTACATAGTTGAGTAGAGAAGAGAAGCAATAATGGCTATCAGAAAGGTCCACAAAATGTTCACACTTATAAATGCAATTAGAATCTACTTAAAAGATTGATTTGCTCTCTTGTCTTTTCTCTCACACTTATAGTTCTTTCTAGATAGTTGCTGTGTGCACTATGTATTAAATCAGAAATTTCTGTGATAGAAAAAAATAGCACCACTTTGTGTTGTGGGTGTTTGTTGTTATCTCCATGGGCTCCTTGTTGTCTGGGAGACTTACTAGGAATTGAGACTTACAGTTCCATCTCTTTTATGCAGCGTTCTCCAAGTACAAAAAGGAATCCCATTTGTGTCAGAATCAGAAGAGCCTATTCTATAATGTCCCTTTTCTAAAATAGTAAAATAGGCATAGAAGAAAAATGGAAATAAAAAAAAATCAAATATCAAGGCTGAATATAGACAAAGGAATCTATTCTTTTAGAGTTGATTATTCTAGATTAGGTTGATTATTATGTAGTAAGATAAAAGCCTATGGTTTTTTATTTTGTTTTAAGGATGTCTCTGTTAATATTTTATGTCTATTGCTGGTCAGTAACACAGTAAACTACAGGTTTGATAGTAAGTCAAACTTTGAAAAATCTCATGGAGCAAATGAGCTCCAAATAAGATTTGGTGCCTTTCCATATGTGAATGAAAAGGCTATCACAGGAGCTAACTGAAATCTCATTTCTGTGATTTAAGCATTAGATTACATGACTTTCCTAGGTCTCAATGCTATCAAATAGTAACTTTATAAAATATTAGTTATCAATAAGAAAAGACATTTTAATATCTGCCATGGACCTGGGATTATAATAAATGATAAAGATTCGATGCTATCTGATGAAACTTTTCCATGAATGTCAATGAAATTCATGTGTTCATAGTATTGTATCATGTAGATTCTCTTGAACATGACCTGCTACTTGAGGTGTCTCCTTTCCCTGACTCTGTATCTGCAGAAAATTCACTGGCACATCCACCCATTGGTCTGCTTCTTCTACTTAGGGTAGCGTTAGCAGGTCAGTCAGACTCTCGATGTACCATTAGCGCTATGTCCTGTTAGCAAGACATCTATTCTTTCCTTTTTTCTCCCTTCTCATCATAGCACTGCAGGTCTCACCTCCATGCCTTTTCTCACAATCTCTGAAAATTAGGCAGGATTCTCATGTTCAGGGCCTTCAGAACCTTCTTGCCTCTGGATCTATCGAACCCTTCTCTTACTCTGCTACCCTTTTCACCCTGTCCCTTTGTCCGTCTAGGAATGTTGGTCTCTATCTCTCCCCATTTCCTAAGCAGGCTCCCAGCCTTTAAGGTCTGGGTCAGCTTTTGCTCATGTGGTTCTGGAAACCAAGAACTGGAGATAAGGTATTACCACCCCATGTTTCTGGCCTTCTCAACTCACTGGATAACTTCTCAACTCATTGGATAACTAGCACAAAACTAGCACCTCTTATTCAGCCTTATCCCTGGAGTAACTGTCTTTGCAAATTGGGCTCCATGGTGGCAACCCCAAGCATTATCCTCATTTCACAGATGACTAAACCAAAAGAGACTCAGGGATGCTTAATGCATTGTCTACACCAAAAAGCAAGTATGTGGTAATCTGGGATGTCTTTAGGGCACTAAACTGCTTCCTAAATGTTCTTTAACTGAATGAAGAAGTAATTGAGTTTGTCATTTTTCAATTTTTCTTAATTGGAAATAGAGAAATACTAAAGGAAACCTCTGTTTTGTTACTGAAGGTTTTGTAGACTAGAGCAAAACGGATTACTAATGGCATGAGCTAAGAAATAGAAAGTATTGCAAATTTCATAAGTAAAGCTTATTTGGATATGTTGATTATGAAAAATAACTGAGTGAAAACCAAATAGTCTTATTCATGTATTTTAATGTTACAATATAAAACAAAATCCAGAAATAAATTAGATGTGGCCAGTATGGGCCAGGCATGGTTAGACATTTTACATAAACTTATTTTAAAACTAAGTGCTTAAAAAGTTTATATGAACTATGTAGAGTGTGCAGTTAATGAAGTTCTTACTATAGAAGCACGAAGACCCAAGTTCCGTCCACATAGCACACTAGAAAGCCAAGTACAGGGACATGGACTAGGAATTCAGAAAATAGGTAGATCCTCAAGGTCCACCAGTGTAGTCTGTTTCATGGGTCCCAATCACTGAGGTTTTATGTCAAAAACAGTCCAAGGTGTACTGCCCTGGAGGTTTGGGGTTGCCTCCCCCCATGGTTATCACATGCACGAGGGCATATAGAGCCTACATGCACACATGCACACACACACAGGCAACACAATTATGCAGGTTAAGAATCTGTTGCCATTTTATCCTGTGGCCATTTTAAAGTTGAAAGGGGAAGATTAAATAGATGGATTAACTCACCTTGGGTGACGCATACATGTTACAGCTGGAATTACAGCTCAGTGACTATGGAATCATTTATTTTCACTGATTCTCTGCTGAAAAATTTTAAAATTATGTTGGAAGGAGGTAAGATATTTTGAGATCCTTTTAAAAATCACATTTCTAAGAGATGATTCTAAAGGTTTTGCAGATAATAAAAAACTATAGACCCTAATTCTTTACAATAAAACGGTCCCAGATTCATCCCCAGTAGCAAATAAACAAGATACAGGGCTACAGTGTCAACACTTAGGAGACAGAGGTAGAAGGATCAGAAGTTCAAACCCAGACCCTGTCTCAAAACAAAAACAAAAGACTAGAGAGATGATTCGGCAGTTAATGGTGCTGGCAGCTCTTGCAGAAGATCAGGGCTGAGGTCACCCACCCACATGGTGCCTCACAGTTGTCTGTGACTCCAAGTTAAAGGAATCTAATGCCATGTTCTAGCCTCAGAGATGTACACATTGGGAACTGATCATAAAAAAATTAATTAATTAAAAAAACAACACAACAAAAGTGTCTTATAAAAAATAAATGTACTTGCAAGTAACTTAGAAATTTACTTAACATCCACTGCTACACAGTAAGTTTTATAAGTGATTTACTTGGAATGAAAAGAGTAATAGGGTTCTCTAAAGGAACAGAACTCATAGAATGAATATATATTTATTTATATGAATCATTATGATATTATGTTAATGCTCATGTTAAATTTGATCTATATCAGTGCAGAGACCATGTACTATCAATATAAGGCCATGATTAATGCTATAAATAAGCATAATAAGAGTATGTATATTCATTTATATGAATTACTACAAATTAAACCATATATATACATATATATATACACATATGTATACTTATTAGATTGTCTTATATGATGTAGTTCTAGTCAGATAATAACTAACTCAAGAAAGGCTGATGTTCTAATAGATACACAATCCATAAGGCTGGATATCCCAGCTATCTAGATCTGGTTTGGAGTCCTGGAGGCTGTTGATTTTCTGCGCCTGGTTGGAATCTCAAAGAGTTGTTTCTAATATAATGGTGGAATGATGCCTTGCCCATGGGTATGAGCTTTCCAGTGAGAGTTAGTGCAAGATAGCAAAAATCAAAGCTTCGTACTTCCATGTCCTTTGATGTGGTGTATCTTCAGAAGGTGTGGTCCAGATGTAGAATAGGTGTTCCTGCTTCACACAATCAGATTGAGAACATCCCTCACAGGAAGGCTCAGTATCTTGATTGAATGTAAGTTTTTCTAGAAAGATAGACCAGCAATGCTAGTCATCCAAGAAACATTGGTTTTCAGTGTTGATCTGAGCCTGCAAATTAAATTGGATTAATATGAAATTAATTATAGGATTCTAGGCATCATAAACAGAGAGCTGGTCCAGGACAGTGTTAAAAAGGTGAAAAAGAAGAGTCCTTTACCCTGAGACACTGAATAAAAAAGGACATTGACTTTATTTTTCACAATGTTTTATACCACTAGCTTTTTATAGTAAACTATATACATATACGTATACACATATACATATACACATATACACATATATACATATACACATATACACATATACACATATATACATATACACATATATACATATACACATATATACATATACACATATATACATATACACATATATACATATACACATTTATACATATACACATTTATACAAATATACATATAAGCTCTTACTATTTACTCGTCCATTATGGTTGTGGTCTCTAGTCAAAATAGCAGGTAACTGGGTAGGATCCTTATGCAGTGATCTTTTCCAACCCATCTCACCTCAGTGTCTTTGTCTGTGTGTCCTGATTCATCATCCATTTGTCTCCCTTACCTATAGAATTTGAAAATATAATTTCTGTCTTGTCACACACTTTGGACATGTTCTACATGCTACCTGTCACAAATAATATGAAATTATCGAAATGCTACTTGGATATGTTCACTGTTAAGCTGTTAATCCCCTGAAGTCCATCACATTTGGAGAAGCCTTCTAGACTTCCAGCTTTTCACAGACTTGCATACTCTATTTGTGGTGCAGCCTTAGTGCTGAGTGTTTGAACTCTCACCCTGGGCTGCACATGGTTTCTGTACTGGTGGAGAGCATATTTAACATAGCATTAAGTGTGTTGCTGTGAAATGTGCATCTGGAAATAAGTATGGTGCTTTATCTTTGAAGGGCATCTATCGCTTCCGCCACTAGAATTACTGAAGCTCTCAGGATTCCTCTGAGAAAAATGATGTGTCTGGGAATTTAAAGCACAGTCATGGATGACTGGGGTCTTATGCACTGAGTTAATTATGTGGGGCCTTAGCTCCAGCCCATTTTGTGTCTCTCTTGAGTGGTTCTAGTCTGTTGTCTTTTCATGTTCCTCGTTTCCCAAAACTAATCATCCTAGAATCATGGCTGCTTTGCATCATAAACCTACTGGTCAAATGCTTGAGAAGTTTGAGCTAATCATCAGTGTCTCACATCCAGGGAGCGTGTGCGTGTGCCGCCACATATGGCCTGTGAGCCTTGACCTGAGTCCCTGCGATCACTTGGTAGCACTCTTTCAAACCCGACTGAACAGTTTCTCTTGAGCTAGTCTTTTTTTTTTTTTTTTTTAATACATTTAACAATGATCTTTCAACTTTTTTTCTGACAAGTTTCAAAGCTTCCCAGTTGTACTTGATTTCTGTTGGAGCTTCTCAGCTGACTGACAAGGCTTCTGGAGAAATTTGAAAAGTATCCTTTCCAATGTGTTTGTAAATTCTCTCTCTTTCCCACACCATCCTAACCAATCCTATCACATTGTCATTGTGTGAACTTTCTGGCAAAATCTCCACACATGTGGCCATTTGGTAAGACAAGAAGAAATCCAAACGCTGGTACAGGGGAAGGGGAATGGAAGCAGTTTTGCACATATAGCTGCGATGACTATAAGCTTAATGTTAGTATTGCTAAGATTGAAATCTATAAAGCAACAATTTGGCAGCAGCACAATGAAGAGGCATAAATTCTAAGAATTACTTCCCTGGGGTCTGGGAAGAAACAATACATTCATGAAGGTTCTCTTTGAAAAACAGCAATGACAAGAATTCTCTCTCCAAGAGCATTCTCTAGGAAGCACACATCCTTTTATTGCTGGACAAATTTATCTCACAATGCCTCAGAAACTTGTTTGTGATTTTTTACCTTTCCATAACAATACCAACACCTCGAAGAAATATATTTTATTCCACTTAACTAAACAAAATATGATTTTAATTTTACCAGTTTCAGTGAGGGAGAGAGTACCCCATGATGCTAAACCTTAGGTCACTTGAAATCCTTCCATCAACTCTTGATAAACAGCAGATGTCCTTTGCTTTCATCGCGCCCAACTCCATCGTGATATATTCCAATCAGGCATTTATTATTCTTTCCTGCTGTTTAGATTCCTTAATCTATGAAAACGTCACACAAGCAGCAAAGAAAACCCTGCTGTGTTTTGTGTGGTTATCGTTGCTAAGGAAACCATTCCTTTTCATCACAGTGCATGGGACATCTGTGCCACATTGAGCCTTCAACATAGAAATGCGTAATCTCAGACACAGAAAGGAGAAGGATGGAATGTAAAAGCACAAAATGGGGAAATTAATACAAATAAAATTGCTTTTAGATAATGTTCCCACTGACAGTTTTAGTTTACATTAAGGAAAACAGAGGCTGTGCACCTGCACTCTCAGTAGCATGGTACATCTTTATGTAAATAGCTTGTACTTCCTGCCTGCATCTTAGGGTTCCTTCCAGGAATGTCCTGTGGGCATGTACCCTCAGAGAGGCCTTCCTTGAACATCTTACACAAAACTCACCATGATCATAGTTGGTTCTCAAAGAAGGGTGTGTTGTGAGGCTAGTGGCAGGGTAATGATAGCTGGAGTGGCACAGGCTTCCCCTCTGGTCTTCTGGCCTTGCTCTCAGCCCTCTGTGCACTACTCCACTCCACGGCTCACCCCACCCACCACCCTACTTCCTTGTCTCTCATACCTCTCATTTCTCCATCTTCTGGCTAAGATTCCTATATTATTCCAGCTTTGGAGGCTTCAGAGCCTCCTGCAGCTCTTCTCTGTCCTCCACAAATATTTATTTCTTAGCTAAAAATCCACACAATGGCCTATTGCTTCCTACGTTGATTGGAAGCCAAGCATTCCAGAGGATATTGCCTGCTGCTTTCTACTCTTGTGTCTCTGATGACAGGAGGCAGGAGCTCAGCTTCAGTATTGCTTTTCCACATTGGATTAAAATTTCCTCAATTGTATAAACCTTCTTATGATTGGTGGCACATTCTTACCATCCCCTGCCTGGAGGTCACATCCTTTATTATTAACATTTGAGGACATGACCTATATTCTTCCTTTATACTAACCTAGGACATTTCAATAGCCTTGGAAATAACCCAGCTAAATATTGGACTTTGACTCTGGTGATGAAGCCATTTCATTACATTCTATCTGAACTGAACTTTCTCTTTCAGAGTCTTGCACTTGCCAGAACTTTGCTCTCTTACCACTCCACCTGTTCTACCTCACAGAAATCTCAGACTGACTCTGACCTAAGTTATCTGCCTCCCTTCGCCTCTTTTCTCTCCTTCTCTCTACAAATCCTTACATGAAGGTGTTTACTTAACTACATCAAAGATTTATTCATGAAATTCTTCCTCATTGAATCTTACCAGTCTGTGACCCTTTGACTCCAACTTTGCTTGCATGCTTATCTGCAGCACCTGCAGCAGATCCTCAACTGGGAAGCATTCTTGAATCTGTCCACTCTCTAGAGTAATTAAGCATATAAAACTAGAGGAAGCTACAGGTCAGTGCAGCTTAAAACCTCCAAAAATCCCAGATCTTCACCTTAGGGTAGATCAGGTAGGCATCTTCTCTACCTACTATATAAGGGTGTATATTATCCTTTGTCTTCTGTTATATGTATAACATAGATAGAAGTAGCTGCCTTCAGAGATCTTTTAGCCCTACAAGCAGTAAGATGACTGCATGAAAGTGAGAACCCTGTCATTACACAAACATACCGAGTAACCTATGGACTGAGTGGTATGTGTATGTGTGTATGTGTTTGTGTGTGTGTGTATGTGTGTGTACAACAACTAAAGAAAAAGAAGCCAAGGACAAATGAGGTAAAGGAAGGTGTACCTGGGAGGTGTTAGAATGTGTAGCTGTACCCAATGTTCTGAGTTCCTAAATGAAAGACACATACATATAGCCTTTATATTTTTATGTGCCTTAAACAGCTCAATGGCTAGTCAACTTTCTATTCTGTACGTGGCTAATCCATCACCCCTCTGATATTCCTGAGTTATTACTTACTAAAATCTATATCCATCTTTGCTATCCTAGATCCAGTTGGGGGCCTTCTTGGGGTGCGATCTCCTGGCTCCTACATGGCAGCTATGCTCTGTCCTGCACCTCTCAGGCATAGCGTCTCTCTCCCTTGTACTAGCATGGTGGATCTCTCTCTTCCTTCTTCCTCCCTTGGTCCCTTTTCCAGAAATCCTAAAAGAACTGTCTTTGTCTCCCTACCCAACCATTAGCAACCAGCAACTTTATTTACCAATCGAAACCAACTGGGCACAAGGTTCCCTTAGTGTCTTACATGCTGATGTGTAGATTCTCGTGCAATTCTGGGGACCCAGATTAATATAATACAAGCAGCATTAGACCAAATCCACAACAGGAAGGAGCAAAGCAAAGGGGAAATTGATATAATCATATTACAGTCTCAAAATGTAAAAAATATTTAAAAAAAATACCTCTGTTAAGAATTATACAAAAAGCTGACCATCAAATAGAAAGTTAAATTCGAACTCCACTCTTCTTATCTTTTCTCATCAATTTGTTTATTTATTTCCAATATCTGCCCCCCCTTGTACCCTATACTACAGCTTCTCCTCCATTCCTCCTTCCCCTTCACCTCTGGGAAGTGGGAGGTCTCACCGTAGGTGTCATCCCACCCTGCACATCAAGTCTCTGCAGGACTAGATGCATCCTTTGCGACTGAGGCCAAACAAGGCAGTCCAGTTAGGGGGGTGGGATTCAGAGGTAGTAAACAGATTCAAGGACAGCCTCAGCTCCAGTTGTTAGGGAATCCACATGAAGACCAAACTGCACATTTGCTACATATGTGTGGGGGCCCTAGGTCTAGCCCCTGCTGGTTCTTTGGTTGGTAGTTCAGTCTCTGGGAGCCCCTAAGGGTCCACATTAGTTGACTCTGCTGGTCTTTCTGTGGATTCTCTATTGTCTTTAGGTCCTGCAATCCTTCACCCCACTCTTCCACAAGACTTCTCGAGCTCCTCAACTCTGCCTATATGAAACCAAGAATTTATTATTGTTGTTGACATGTTCTTCCATATTCATAATATTTTCCTTTGGAAAGTATGAAAGAATTTGTATGTAATTTTATGATTTAACAATATTTAATGTGGGAACCACCTAGATGAGTGCTTACAGAAATTAAATCACAAATGATAGAAACATGTCTATTTAAGTATTATAATTATTACATTTTGCCACATCAAATTTGACATTTTCCATGGCATTTTATTCATTCTCCTTTGGAAGCCCTATTCACATTTGTGGCTTCAATTATCACCTCATGAGGCTCCTTAAAACCAATCTGTAACTCTCACATTTGCTCTGGACTAAGCCCCAACTGTCCAAATGTCGGTCAGACAGCTGCGTATGAATATTCTACTGTCACTTCAAACCTACCACATTGAAAACAAATTAATATTTCTAGTTCTATCTAAATCTTTCCCCCTCCTCCCTAGTTTATAAGCCACATCTTCCTTTCAATGTTCTGGCATTGATGCTAATCTTCATTTTCTTTTCTCTTCCCAAAGATATGTTTTCCTGTCTCAGCTTGAATTCACTTAAACTTGAACATCCACTGTTTATCCCTGCTTTGTGTATATTGTGGCATATAAAATACTTTAAATTATTTTTAAATTTCATTTGTCTTATTTTCATTTGTCTTACATTTCAGATGTGATTCCCTTTCCCTTTCCTCCCCACCCAGGAACTCCCTATCCCATCACCCCTTCTCCTGCTTCTATGAGGATATGCCCTCTCCCACCCGACCATTCCCACCTCCCCACCCTCAAATTCCCCCACACTGGGGCATCCAGCCTTCACTGGACCAAGGACCTCCTCTCTCACCTATGTCCCACAAGGCCATCAGTGCGGCGGTGGTCTGTGAGAGGCAACTGGGTACCTGATCGAGCACAGGCCTTGAACCCTTGCTACCCTAAAGGGATGGTAGGTGTTCAGCCTTGCTCCTGGGCCCTGGTTCCTTTCACTTATCCACAGCCCCTCCTAAAGAAAGGTTTGTGACCTTAGGTCATGTAGCACAGGTAGAACAGGTAGAGGGTGTGACAGAGTCCCAAGAGATCTCCATATTCATGTTACCTAAAGGCCAGAGGGCATAGCCAATTAAGCATTCCTTCCTAGATTCTCCTCCTTGTAAAAGATATTTAACCTCATGCCCACCCTGAGGACATGGGCACAGCTTCATCCACCTCCCGCCATGACAATAAATCTTTTAAAACTGTGGATTTTCTCTTGACTTTGGGGCCCACCATGGAGAACCATAGAGAGGGCCTTCAACCAATGAGCCACTGCCTAATATCCTGCTGGAGGACCTCTCTGTGTTCCAGCCACGGAGCCCACCAACTCAAGCAAGCTAACCGAGCCAGCCATGACCCAGCCAAGTGATTCGCCTCAACCAAGAGTCTCATCTACCCGACTGGGTACCACCGGAGCTCCTCCACCTCGCCACTTTTAGCTGCAGGCCGGTCCAGCCTGTTTGTCCCCCATCTCAGTCCTTCGGCAGTCTCCAGCAGTGCCTGGGTGCCCAAGAGCTAAGACCACCAGTCTCCCACCAGCTGCCTCAGCCTGGAAACCCTTGACCCAAGAGTTTTGCCCTTGCCGGACCTCAGACTGAGATCTCCCCATGCCCAGAGTGGAGCTTGGTGACTTCTCATAGCCCAGCATCCACTGGCACCATGTGGAGTAAACTCAGTCAAATTCTCGCTTTTACCTCCCTTAGCCTTGACAGACACATGGAACTCACAACTCAGCCCAACAGGACCCACGTCCACACTCGAGCTACAGCCCCCTCAGCCATCCTCCCCCGCATATACAGCTAGAGCCATGGGTCGCTCCCTATGTGCTCCCAGGCTGGTGGTTTAGACCCTGAGAACTCTGGTTGGTTGGTATTGTTGCTCTCTTCATGGAGCTGAAAACCCTTTCAGCTCCTTCAGTCTTCTCTCTCAATCCTCCATTGTGAACCCCATGATCAATGGTTAGCTGTGAGCATCTGCCTCTGTATATGTCAGGCTCTGGCAGACCTCTAAGGAGACAGCTGTATCAGGCTCCTGTCAGCGTGCACTTCCTGACATCCACATCAGCATCTACCTTTGGTGACTGCACAAGGGATGGATACCCAGGTGGAACAGTCTCTGGATGACCCCTCCTTCAGTTTCTATCCCATACTTTGTCTCTATATTTGCTCCTTTGAGTATTTTGTTACTCCTTCTAAGTCTTAGTTTTTAAAAGCTTTTGTTCTCTTTTTCTTCCAAAATGTTATGCATGTGTATCATGTGTTTTGATATAATCCACCCCCATTCCTCCACTATCATCCACAATATCCTACCCCCAATTAAATGAGCTCTGTTCTTTGCAATCCACTGAGTCCACTTAATGGTATCTGCATGAGAATAGGTAGCCACTCACGTCCTGAATTTCTGAAGATAGCAGACTCTCCCTCATCCATCAGCCATAAATTTCCAATGATTGTTCAGCTATGAGTGAAACTTTGTAACCCATTCCCAAACTACTGTGGTGGGATTTTGTCTAGCTTGACCTTGCACAGGTCTTACACTGTCATAAGTCCATAGGTCCTAAACTACTATGAGTTCATATGTGAAACTGTTGTATCCTGAAAACACTGCTACATTTCTGTCATTCTCCACCTCTGACTCTTGCCATTTCTGTACCCTATCCTGGGCTTAGGAAGAAGGTGGGTGTGATGTGATTTGACCCAGTGGAGCACTCCATAATCTCTCATTGTCTGCGTGTTGACCACTGTGTGTCAACTTGCCTTCTACTGCAAGAAAAAGCTTCTGTGGTGAGGCCTGAGAGATGCCCTAGTCTATCTGCATAACTACAGGTCATTGGAAGTTGATTTAATTATATGTCCATGTAGTAGAATAATAGTAGTAGACTCGCACTAGCACTTATAATATGTCTAACTACAGGCTCGTAGCCCAGATAATGGTGCCAGGCATGGATTCCATCTTGTGGAGAAGGCCCTAAGTTCAACTGGACATTTTTGCCACTCCTGCAGCAGTAGGCATATCTCAGAGGCTGCTTGTTATTGTAGCTCATAGGGTTCACATCTGAGTAAAACTTATGATTACTTTCCTCTGGCAGCTTTATAGAAATGTCTAGCATTATAGACGTTTGCCAGCAGGGATGAAGCTTCCCGGTCTGTATTAGCCAGTTTTCTCCATGTACAGTGAGTGACACAAGTACATTGTAGCTTCAGCATTCAGCAATGGGTCTTTCTATCAAGTTCTGGAAGATAGCCAAGAGAATTGACAATACCCTGTTATTTTGGAACCTATGGATCTACACTGACCAACAACGACAAAAGAGTTAACCTATTCCTGACTCTGGAGGATATTTGATAGGCATATGCTGTCTAGAAGAGTCATTGTTCAGTGTTATTGTGTAACTCTGTTTAAACTTACATACACACACACACTCATACACACACTCATACACACAATTCTACAATACACAATACTTCTACCATTCTAAGTTTACATGTGACTTCTTCCAAGGCCCTAAGACTTAATTATCACTATATTCTCTCCTCTCTCTTGTCCTTCCATGCCCCCATTCTTTTTCTATTACTTCCCACTCCTGCTTCATACTTACCTGCTATATATCTCCCCTCCCCTTAAAGCTCCTCAACTCTGTGCCCCGATGGCTGTCTTTTGATTTCTAAATCTTCCAGGTACAGTTGTTTGTTGGTTTATGTAATCCCCTCTTAAATTTTTTCCCTCCTTTATTTTGTATAAGATTGTTTTTCAACATTGCTGATAATTCTCAGAGTTGACAGTGGGTAGCAAGGTACAATCAAATCATTTACGTGTATCTCTATGTTCCTGTGTGTGTGTGTGTGTGTGTGTGTGTGTGTGTGTGTGTGTGTGTATGTCTCTATACAGAGGTTGGATGGGTTATCCCTCTTGTTTTTACTTGTGCTCACTGAACACTTGTCAAACCAGAATGTAGTAGTATGAAGTCTTATATGCCTGAGGCCTACAGATGCATAAGAACAAAACTCAAGGGAAGGGCATGTAGCCAGTACATTCTCCTTTTCTCATTAGTTTGTTTCCCTTAATTAGGAACATTCCTGTCCTAATGAGCGTTAACATGAGAAATTCATGTAGTATCAGGTAAAATAGTACATGCCCACTGATAATTACTTATGTTCATAGATATTAAATTTATAAAATCACTACCTGCTTTGATTAAGCCTACAGCAATACACAAAATGTCATTACTGCTCACAGAATGGTCTTTTCTGAGTTAAACACCCTTTTCTGCCCCTTGTTTCATTCCATCCCATAGTAATGTGTCATACATTAGACAGATAATTACCTCTTTCACACACAAATCAATCAAGGAGTACATGTTTATAAAAATTTATAACTAAAACCAAAAGAAAAGTAAAAAGTAACTCCTTTTACTGGACCCCACCATTGTTTGGCTTTTATTTTTTTCATTGGCATCAGGTAGCAAACTACTAAGGCAGGCTTCCAAACATGTAGAGCCTCCCTGTGATGACTTGCGGACAGGTACAGGGAAACCTTCTCTACTTTTTCAGAAAAAGTGTTCCATTTGTTAAGATGCAAAATTGCAGTCCCTGGAATTCAAAATTAGGATGGTTTGTGTTAACATGAGCATTCAACAGCACCTTGCCTGTGACCTTGATTATGAAATGAGCGGCTCTCTATTGTCAGCCTGCTCTGTTGACTATAAATTAGGCTTTGCAGAATGGAAAGGTATCTTAGAGTCACCTTCCAATAGCTGCCACAGCGCTGTATGATTGTTTTTGAGTGGTCGGCTGAACAGTTACTGAAACCAAGTCCCAGCTAAGACAGTTGCAATTGCTGTCACTTTAGTGAAAACATTGTTTTTTCATGGAACAGATGCTAATACCAACTCATAGAAGCAGGGGACAAGAAAGGGAACAGTGCTGTTAGGATCAGAGAGCTCACATTTTGTCCTCTGCAGATGAAGCTTCAGGTTGTTTTCAAAGATATCTAGACTGTTCAGAGTCAAAAGTACCCATTTTCACTGCCTTGTATTTGCTAAAGTGTATTATTATTTTGAAATTGCCTAATTGACCTCAGTATATTTTTAAATTTTTTATTTATTTTATTTAAATATTTTATTTAAAATATTTGATGCTAGGGAATTAAACCCAGAATCTTGTCCTCTACCATGACCTATATCTCCACCCATGAACTGCCACACACACACACACACACACACACACACACCACACTCACACATCAACACACACACACACACACACACACACACACACACACAGACAAACACTCTATGAGTATCTTGTTAAGTTGAATTAATTAAATTGAAAATAAAATTTCATTGCTTTTTATCCTTTTATGCTACTTAAAAAATTTGATCACAGTAAGTTAAGTGAAAACCAAGAACTATATTGCACACTGCTTGGGCACAATTAGCTGACAGAATATTATACACATACTTATTTTACAATTAATGTTGTATTATCTCTGACTGGCCTTATATGAAAATGAAAATATACACTGAAGGAAAAAAGATATCAAACACCACTTATTCCATGTTCACTTCACACCAAGTAATTTTAGCAGATGATGTTAAATATTTCCATACTCCATGATATTGTAAGAGTTATTCAAACCAATAAGAAGATACCTTCAAACAATTTATATGTAAGCAAGAGATCCAAGTCACATATACAATAAACTGTATTTTTTTTTTTAAGGAGTTTCATTAAAGTGACAGACAGGACCAGTGGTGAGAAGCCACTTTTACTTATCCAGGATGAGAAAATGAAGCAAGAAAATAACACTTGACCTATCCATTTGAAAGCCTCTATTCATATGGACTTGTTCAATTATATTTTAAATCAACAAAAATTCAACCTGCAGGCCACTGACTATACTGACATCAGCTGTGATGAGGGTTAATAGGTTTTTAAAAAATAAACTAAATCTTTATTTAATGCTTTCCCCCTACCCCTCACCAACATGGGAACATTTGGTCCCACAGATGTATGTTATATCTTCATCATATTTATCTATGTGGGACATAAGTATTTCTAAGGAGAATCTCCTGAATTTATCCATAATACTTGGAACCCAGCACTTAGATAGGTTTCATCTTTGTAGGTAAGAGCCTGCAGTCAGTATGAAATGAACTTGCTGCCTACAAGCCCAAAGTCATGTGTAGAGAGGAGACCTACCGAAAATTCCATTCCTTTTTACTTGCTTTATAAGAACAATGCCATTTGCTTGCACTCAACTGTCCGTGTGTAAAATGAAACTTCTGACAGGTTTTGGGAAGAGACGGGGTCAGGATGTATCAAATATTTTCACTGAGGAACTCACATACATGTGTGAGGAACATATGGATATCTGCGTACACACTGTGAATGTTGTAATAGCATAGCTGGTTATGAAAGGAGACATGAATAGAAACACGGGTTATTTGGAGTACAGGTAAAATATGTAACATTTAGGAGACTAAAGCCATACTTCATGTGTTATTGAAGAAGCCATCATTCTATTTCTTTAGTGGGAAAGCATGTGATCCAGAACAGACAGTCTTCCAATGCTCCAGTTCTCTCGTGGAGAATTCTCAGCACAGGAAAGGAGTCATTTCAGGCAGGAAAGGGAAGACAGCATGTTTCCTTGGGGGAAAGAACTGAAGAACGCTTAAGAGCAATATGTGAAACAGAAGTCTAAACGAAGCCTACACTTGTTCTCCATAACATTGGCTGGAGAGACATGAGTCCAGAGATTCTCTAGATCCCAACTAGCTTAACAGTCTCAAATACAGGGCTTTACTTTGTTCACTATCTCCACAACTGTTCCTGATTTAATCTGTGTTTCATCTAACCCAAATTCCTAGGGTTGTCATCACAGCTACAAGATATGGTAACATGTAGTGTTCTGAAGTCAGGTCAGGTTGACGCCATTGAGAGTTCACACGCATCTCAGCAAGTACATACTGGGTCAAGAGTGTTGGCAAAGTCCATATAACCCTCAGCAAGAAGTCAGAAGACCTATATTTACATTATACCCAGTACAGACACTAGCCCTAAGGTATGCTCCCATGAGCCATTCAATCTCACTGAGGTTAGCTCTATCAACTGTTCCAGTTTTCACTTGACAATATTATCCTTCTTGCTTCATGCAGAGAGATTCCATGAAGCATAATATAACCTATTTAAGGGTTATGAAACTTTTCTTGGAAAAACATAAAATACTAAGCAAATGTGAGTCATTATTGTGATCAAAGATCCTTCCAAATAGACTACCATATATTGAATTTTAGGCTTACAGTGTCTACTTTTCTTTTTAAAACATCATAATAGTTTACTGGTTTTACCTCAATAACCGTACCCAAACTTTTTACAATAACATGTTTTCTCAGTCAGTGCAGTGATACTTCTCCATACCTACTCTTGATTATTCATGAGTCAACATTATAACTATATATATAATGTTATATATTATATATAATATGTTATACATTATATAATGTATATGACGTATAATACATAACAATATATTATATAGCATATAATATATAACAATATATAAAGTGAAGCAACAATTAGCAAAGAAGAAGTCATAAATTTGAATAAGAAAGGTGGAGGTACATGGGAGAAGATGGGGGATAAAAAGGGAAGTGAGAAATTTCATAATTATATATAAATATATAAATATATATTATATCTTGAAACTATGGATAAATTATATATATATTATATTTATTCTTACAATTTATATATAAAAATATTTATATAAATATAAATTTTATATATAAAAATCCATCCATGGAAAGTATTAAAATTGTTCCCATATGTAAGCATAGTACATTCTGCTCTTCAAGCAATCATGATGATGTGGTGTGCTTTTATCAGGAGGTAGCCAGATAAACAGACTAACTTGCTTCAAATGCACAGTAAGCCTTCAGAAATGAGGTTGTTGGCATCCTTGTGTTTTGAACTGCCTTCAGTTGTTTTGATTTTACACTAATGTGATCAAATTTCTCAGTGTAGCTCCTTAGACACAAGTTCATCTGCATGCTAAATTGTTCATTTTATATGCATTCCTGAAGCTCATACAAAACTTTTGATATCTGGCCATTTTCTGTACATGAAAATGACAACTTTGTGAATGACACCAGCAGAGTCTAGTGCTTTATTTTAGGCCCTTTTTATATAAAGCATGGTTTAGATTAAAGTGTCCAATTGTGTTTTATAAACAGTTGCTGTGGAATGTTAAGCTACAACGTTTGCTTTATGTTTAAAAGAAAAAATATAAAGTAATCATAAACTCTCAGTTAAGTCTAGACAAATACCTGGAGAATATTACCAACACTCTGTTCTTTGTGTAAAACCACAGGAAAAGTCCCTATGAAGCAACTCAAAACATTTATTTAATCCAGACAATTAACTTTCGGTTAGTACTGATGCCTTCAAGCTTCACATGCACTTGGGCCTCCTTCTACTAAAGAGGTCTATGTCTCTGGCTGTGACTGAAAACAAACACACATTAGCAGCAGCAAAGCATGCCTACTTATCCAGAATGATATCTGTGAAATGGAAATTTTCATGAGGAAAAAGAGACCCAATGAAATCCCAGAAATTCTGTAGCTTGTGCTATGTTTGAAGAATAGAAAGTAGTCAAGAAATGTAAGGGGAGATAATGGGTGGGGGCAGCCATTGAGGTGTAAAAATTAAATAAAGAAATTTAATTGGACAGTGGATCTTGGTTTAATGCTAATAAATGTGGGGCCATAGCAAGGAGTTTATTGTGATTCCTCTCCTTAGTCCATCACTGTTCAGCTGTGAAGGAAAAGCCTCTGAAAGAGAGGCTGTATGTTTGGTGGCTTGAGGGAAGCTCAAAACGTTTTACTTATGTCAAAGGAGAAGGGTGTAGAAGAGAATGACTTCCTGCCTCAGCATTTTCTCAGATACCTCCAGGGTACAATATCTGTGGATTATTTGCCCTGAGTATTATTGGTATTATTTTTAAAAACTATGTCTTCTTTTGACAATCTGTTTGTACAAGGCATTGTTCTGCTGAGGACCTGGGACTTTTCCTAGAGTTCACACATGGAAATAGGAAGCCCAGTGATCACTGTGTAGTCAATCAAGGTGTGAGGCTCCACAACGCACATTCCATCACACAGGGCTTGGTAGCCATGGCTCTTTCCATAGATGGCTTTGCCTTGTATGCCCTGGAATCTGTTTCTTCCAGTTGGAAGCCCCTGTGAGATCATACATGGGTCAGTGAATCAGCTTATTTCCAGTCTCTAGAAAATAATTCTAATGTGTTTCCTTTAATGTTACAGTAGGATCTCATCATTGTTTGTTTACAAAAAAAAGGAAACACGTTTTCAAGATTAGAAATGGGAAGAAAATAGAGTCAACAGCAGATTGGACAGGGTACAAACAACCTGATAGTAAGAAGGCCAGCCTCAGTGCTGAGGAGATATCCGGACAACCGTGCTCTGTCCTGTGGCAATCTTCCTTGCTATCCCTCCCATCCTCCTAGAGTAGATCAGTCACACTGTATAGGAATCACTGTCTCTTGGTCGGTGAAATGAAGTCTTCAGAATTATCCTAGGGATTAAATCCGTCTCTGTCACTTGGGAGCTATGTGATTTGGGGCAACATAATTTTCTGAGCTATAGTTTACTCATTTACAAAGATTGCTATTTTAAAAAAACATATTATTGGATGTATACATCCTGAAATGCAGTGTTTGGGACAGTGTAAGAGCATAATCCTTAGGAGATAAACATCTAACTTGGCTCTTGAATTATTAAGTCTGAGTTGTTAGACTTGTGAACAAAACACACACTGTATTCTGTTGCAGAGTTGCTTTCTACCTGTAACACTTTAGCCACAGAGGCCCTCAAATTCTTCTGTTTTGTTTTTTATTTGAAGGACATTGAGTTTCCCTTAGCATTTTCTTGTTGATTCTCAGCACCTTGGGCAGTGAGCTCAGCTGCATTTCTAACTCTGACGTTGTACATATCTAATCGTAAACATATTTCTTCCTTCGGTGAGGAACATTCAGCAGTTGCAAACAGTTATTTAAACGCTTAAATGATTAGCTAGGTTATGATCCCTTAAATAGAGCTGTGAGCACCCTAATGTGGTCAGAGTACATCATAAGAGATGGACTGGTCCCTGACAAATGGGTACAGATAATACTTGGCTGCCATATAAAACCTGAGTTCTGGGAGTCACAGGATGGTTCTTGTACTTTAATTTTATTATAACTTCTGCATCTTCATCCCATCTCTTAACAGTTTTTAACACTGTCTCTTCCGTCCCTTCCTTTTGTCAAAGCCAAATCCGACCTACCATCATCCCCAGCAAGCACACAGAGCTCATTGGGCCACATGGTCAACTTGTCCTTGTGCTGCAGTTCACTTGGTCTCGGACCTGTCACCCTAGCACTGCACCTCTTTCTCATCTTCACATTTGTTGTTAGCATTTGCAATGCACAGCACTAAACTTGCTATCAATAGATTTTGGATTCACGTTCCACATTGGCCCAGAGCACCCTCGTTGGCTTAACAGGCATGCCCCTACTGTTCCTGTCTTCTAAACACAAATAACCACTGCATGTCTATTTTGGGTAGATTAATCATAGGTCTACAGTTCTTAAAATGAGTAATTAAAACTTGGTAGCTACAGATAGCCTTTTGTTGCCCACACTACTGCAGTGTCTCACTTTAACCTTTACAGCTTCATAAGATTACTTTTCACCTCCATGAAGGCTAAATGTTTTCAGGAAAGTACTTCTGAGTTGAAAGGAAAATAAATGTCTACATGAGAACCTGTGGTTACTTGTCTTTATAACTTTTATCATTTTTAAACAGAAATTGCCCAATAAAATGGCTCAAAGCAAATTGGGCTCTTATCTCCTGGGCAAAGGGAACTGATGAAAGCCTCCTGTGCTCGGTCTCAGGATACATTGTCCATTTGCATGTCATTCACTGCAAGCACAGCAGCTGGATGGGAAGTTGCTCTCAGGCCCCATCAAAGCCTGGAAGGTTCTTCAGGAGAGTCTCCTCAAAAATGCTTGCTCTCAAGGTTGACATGCAGCAGGAGGATTTTTTTAAGTATGTGGCTCTCAGATCAGTCATGCTGGGAATATGAATCAGATGCAAAGTAGACGCCAAGAGGAATGCTTTAACTAAGTAAGCAAAGCAATCAGATCCCCTGAAAGGAGCACAAGGCAGACAGCTGGCTTGACAGCAGATCTTGAGGAAGAAACTTGGAAGATCTCAAAGCCCACAAGCTTATGTAATAAGACCACTGAATAAGAAAATGTCCCAAATAAGGTAAACTTCATATGCATTAGTGCAGGATAAAACTTGATGTTTTCAGCATTCCACCACCCTTTAAATACTACACCAATGAAGTAAGAGACTGTGGGGAATACACTCATTTGGCTGCATGAAAAACAAAAGCACGCTATGCAAATCATAATATAGCTACTGAGCATCAAGTCACGAACGTATTCTAGGCACTGTCCTGGGTGCTGAACACATAACCATCTGTCTGTTAATAGTGCACCGTTTCCACAGTACAGGCAATTTCTTTTTAACTATGAGCCAAATCTCAGAGAAGTAAATTATGTTGCTTCAAATCCCACAGGTTCCAAGTGCATGAGGTAAAAATTTAATCCTAGTATAAATAATATTACTACACATATTTATAAATGAATGTAGAATCAATTGAAATTCCTATATGAAGTCAGGAGGGGTGGGCTTCCCATTTTTGGACTAGTATGTAAACAGTTACAAGTTTACTAAGTTTATTTACAAGTATTTATTAATTCTCCACTTTAAGTTTGAATTGAATCAATATTGGTTACAGAACTCCATACAATGGAAAAATGGACCAATTTTAAAACTAAAGGAATAGGGCTGGAGAGATGGTTAAGAGCATCGACTGCTCTACCAGAGACCCTAAGTTCAACTCCCAGCAACTACATGGTGGCTCACAACCATCTTTAATGGAATCTGATGCACTCTTCTGGTGTGTCTGAAGACAGCTACAGTGCTCTCATATACATAAAATAAATAAATTTTTTTTAAAAAAATTAAGGAATAATACCAAAATATATATTAATCTATAGTGAGAAATCCTGTATAATTGCATCATGAAGTCTGTAAATTCTTAGAGTTAGACTATGTCCCTGTCTCTATGGAAACTAGTCATTAAGAAGGATGATCCATATGATTCTTTATATTCATTGTCAATTTGAATGGATCTAGACTCACCATGGAGACTGGACATCTGTCAGAGATGTTCTAAATTGGGTTAATTGCAGTGAACAGACCTACCCTAACCCTGAAGAGCACCATTCCCCATCTGGGGTCACAGACTACACAAAGCAGAGCAGCACCATTCATCACTCTCTGCTTCCTGCCACCTGTGCGACGCTACCAGTTGCTTCTGGATATTGCTCCCACCACACCACAGCACATAGACCACATCCTTTCAAACTGTAAGCTAACATAGACCTTCCTCCCCCCCAGTGCTTCTTGTCAGGTATATGTTAACACAGAAATAAGAAGTAACTGATATGATTGGTTAGAAAATCCATATGTCTGTGAATAAAAGACAAGATCTGGTCTATATATTTCGTCAGATGGACTCTTTCCTTTCTCTATGGAAACTAAACATTAAAAGACTTAGTTAGTTGCAATACTCAAAGTGCCTATGAAAAAGATGACAGCTTGGGCTATGCTGAGCATGAATAGTTGTCTTTATGAGTGTAAATGAAGGAGACGAGTACTTTGGCACCACGGATGACAAAACTTTTATTTCAAATCTTCAGTGTGGTTCAATGCAGTCCTGGGAAAGCAGGAGCTGGGTAAAAAAGTCTTGTCTATGCCATTACATCTGATTGTTAATCAACTGTTTTCTACTAGGGCAGCTTATTTTCAAGAGTAGCATTCAGAATGTCTGGAAGACTATACAGGCAATATATCTTTCTCCTAATCTACCAAAAAAATCTTATTTTTCTTGACTGAGCTTTAAAATGCATCAAACCATGCCAAATCCAAGCTTACCCTATCTGACATGTGTCTTACGCCCTGGTGCTCAATTGCCAGTCAACTGGAGCATTAGATGCTTTCTCAGCTGAGTGGAAGATAGGATTCATTCTCTTATGAATCCTGAGGTGTCACAGGAACGGGTGCTGGGAAACCATCATCTGATTTCTGTCTTAAAGTGGGCTG
>JAJTUV010003998.1:0-53914 GCA_021653895.1 Mastomys natalensis | reverse complement strand
TTTTTTATATGTTTTCAGACAGGGTTTCACTGTGAAGCCAGGCTGTCCCTGCAGTCACTGCAGTCTAATTTTTGCCTCAACTTCTCTGTTGTTAGAAGTTGAGCATAAGCTACCTGGAGCCACATGGTTTTCAATGTATTGTTTTCTTACTCAAAAGATGGTAGCTGAGTATACAGAAGCTTTGTTGAAAGAATGACTTCGATGAAGAAGTATAGAACTGTGTGCTTAAGAGTTGTCATTCACGTCAGCTTTAGAGCATGGTTAAGGCTGTTGGCTCTTGTTCAGTGCGAGATGTACAATTTGTTAGGAAGATTTTAAGGGTTGGCTTGTCATTCCTGTTTGTGGAGCTGATAGCTGGCATCTGTCTGTAAGTGCAACCACTTTCATGTGGCTGGGGAGAGGGAACTGGAGTGAATTTCTCTCCAGGCTTGCCAGAAACCTGGAGAGAGGGGGAGAAGAAGGGGAGGGAGGAAAATAGAGAGAGGAATGTAAATTATAAAGTTCATGATTTTGGATGAACAAAAAGTATATGTATGTGTACGTACATATATATATATGCCACAAGATATTCAGACTCTTTGAAGAACTGAGAAGGAATTTTCCAGTATAGCAAATACATCACACTAAGGAAAGAAACTATAATGGGTGTGTTGGTACATACCTGTAGTCCCAGCACTTGGGAGGTGGAGGTAGGATGATCAGAAGTTTGAAGCCAGATTTCGATACACAGTCTCAACCAAACCAAATCTAGAAAGGAGACAAGAAATCAAGGTTGCACATTAAAAGGACGGTGGTACAACTTTATACCTGTTTTGCACAGATAAAGCAGCTAGGACTCTTAAATGCCTACTTTATGGAGTGTCATTTATATGTGAAAAATGATAGCCATCTAATTTGATGAGTTGTGAAAAATGTATATACCCATGAAACTACTGTTTAGTTAGGGTATGTATTTCCCCCTCCCCAACATTTGCTTATGACCCTTGAAACCTACTGATAGACTTTTGTGCAAGAACCCCTTTCCAAACTGCTTTATAAGTTTGTAAGAAGCCTCCGCTATAAAAACCAAACCAAACCAAACCAAACCAAACCAAACCAAACCAAACCTGGCTTTGTATCCAAGATGCAGTCCTGTTTCTGTATTTAAAGCAAAGGAATTATAGGATTACAGAGGAATCCTAGGTGTGGATTCTGAAACATTTTCCTGGTCACCTCTCAGTAAATGCACATAGTTACATTACATATTTGGCCTGAAGGCAAATTATAGCCAAGTGAGAAGCACTTGTGGTAAGGAAAGCAGTGTATAATTCTTACAGAGATCTCCTGAAAAGTCAAATGCTCGAGAACAGGAAAAGTAGTCTGGGGCTGGAGCTCACTGGGAGAGCACCGACTTCAGATACAAAGCTCCTAGTCCAGTTCCCAGCACTGCCAAACAGAAACAAACAAAAAACCCAGCACTAGGGCCAGGGGGAGGTAAGACAGGCCAGTCCCTAGGGCTTGCTGGCCATGATGTCTAGCTCAATCAGTGAACTGTATGTTCTCTGGTCTCTGTGCATGTACACACACATAACACATACATGCACACACACTCAGCACAGAGAAATTCAGTCTGAGAATTTTTTTTCAGCTCAGTAATAATCAGGGTTGAAATGATATAATGTCATTGATAGAGATGTGAAGTGGCACATGGTAGCAACGCCTGTATCTTCAGGTACACACAAACAAAACGCACGGTCAGTTCATAGGAATAACCCATGAACTTCTCAACAAATCTGGGGCTGATTTAGGACTCTCTGTGCATAGGCTTATACCCTGTTTACACACTTAGGTGCAGAACAGGCTTTTAGTATATTTGGTTGTTCGGTTTCTCATCTAGATTATTGAATTAAGTGAATAATTCTTTGGGGAAGTTAGGGGCTACTGTAGCCAGCTGCAATCCATCCCTTTCTCTTTTACTGTCAGAAAAATTCAAAAGTCAGGAAATGTTTTGCTGCCACGCTATTGATAGTTTGTGACCCTGGTCTGTGCCCACTCCCCTGCCACTCCTGTTTTGCCCTGTGGCTGCCCTCTCTGTCTTCCTTCCTGGTTTTCTCTTTATGTGTCTTTCCTGTCTCCTCATGCTGCTTCTTCTGCACTGCCTCTGCTGTCTCTCTTAAAAAAGCCGTTTCGTAAATGTCTTCAGATGAGTGGTCAGCAGACAGGAATTTGAGCATCTTTGGGACAGTGTTTCCGACTTTTCATTTGGTGATCCAATAAAACTTTGAGACTCCTTTCAAAGTTTGGAGCCACACTGGAGGTTGGGGAGTCGTGAAAAGGCTGGTATCTAGAGAGCCAAAACAATGTATTTCCTGGGCTACTTTATACAAAAGTCTTTGAACAATGAATCAGTAAAACTAAAGATAGGGTTTATGATATTCCGTGATGCTTCCTTTAACAATGCTTAAACAGTTAACGTTCAAGGTATACGCATTAGTGTTCTTGAGAGTGTACTCAAAAGATATTACCCCCACCCCACCCCACCCCAACATTTGTCAAAGCCTACAAAATGCCTGGTACAAAAGAAAAATGTATATATCCACATGCATGCAATATTCTCCCTGACATCCCCATTCAAGTTGGTTGAATCTGTGTATGTGAAACCTGTAGGTATGGAGGGTTGGCTTACCTGGAATCATTGGGGAAGATAATGGCCATGGAAGGTATGTGATGGCATCTTCTAGTCCCCTTGACAGTTTCTCTCTTGCTTCTTGCCATCTCTAATTTCCCCTTCCTTTATTTCCTTCATCCTTAGTGTGGTTATTTTGGGTTTATGTTTTACAGAAGGAGGGCCCCTGCATGACAAAAAGATTGGCCAGCAGACCAAAACCATCAGTGCACTGTACTTTAATATAATTTTCTTACACTTAGAACTTTGTTGCTGTATCATATGTATGTATGTATGTATGTATGTATGTATGTATTTATGTATGTAGTTCCTTCAGAATAAAATGGTAGACAAGGTTTTCTGACAGGGAATTTGCAAGCAGAAATCATGTCACCTTGTAAATTTAGTTATCAGCTGTGTCATGTTTCAGACCCACATTCATTTTCCTTGTATGTTTGTCATTGTTTCTAAAGCAGATAGTGGCAGCACACATATGGATAGGAAGGCCATGAAGGGGCTGAGTACATCAGAAAGGGAAACCAGCAAATGCTTAGCCAGTGTTTAATCTCAAACACATACACACGGGTGGGCTACGTGCTATGGAGACAAGTAAAATCAATCTCTCCAGGCAGGGAATGGTCACTATACTTGGAGATGCTGTTAGCAACGCAGCAAGGATGTAGAAAGAGGATTGAACTGGGCGGGGCAGGACAGGGAGTGGAGAGAGTGAGGAATTTTGAACCCTACCCTAAGGATCATTTGATTCTCTGGGAAGATAATTCTTCCACGGAGGCTTCGCTTTATAAAGAGACAATCTACTGGCTTGTCTAAGCCAAGTGTGGCTATTTCAGAGGATGCGCATTTCTCTTGTCTAAATGAGATGCACAAGGCTAAATATCCTTAAATGCTCCAGTACTGAGACATTTCGTATTTCAGATTAGGGATTCTTATGTGATAGAGTCTACACAAATAGTACAGAATCTAGGAGGAAAAAAAACCCCTAAATCTGAAATACCAGTAGTTTATGATTTTAGGGAAAGGACTGGGTGTGGCAGCACATGTTTTTTCTCCCAGAACTAGGGAGGTAGATGTTGGCAGATCTACCTCTGGTCTACATAGTGAGTTCCAGGACAGTCAAGGCTACATAGACAGACCCTGTCAAAACTTTTTTTCACAGACTCTGTAGCTATATAATTGCTATTTGTTTTTAAATTACTATTTGTTGTATGGTACATCTATTTATATCATATAATTGTACTGATTATAACTATACACTGGTGCTTCTCCGTGTGGGATCCTTGGACCCAGAGCACAGAGCATCACCTAGATTCTGAAATTCTACTCAAGCTGGCTGAAGTACTGGGGATGGGGCTCTGCCATCTGTGTTAGAGAAAGGGTCCACATTAGATAATCTGATATCCACTACTATGCAACTACTATGCGCTATCTGAAGTTGGGACAGCGATTTCAACTTTGTCTACATCTAAGATTCAATTCTTGGGTAACTTCAGAAGTTTCTCACCATTCTGGAGGCGGAGCAATCCATAATGAAGGTGATAGCAGATTTATTGTCTGATGAGGACTGCTTTCCACTTACGGCATGGTGCCTTGATGTCTCTGGAATGAAGGGATGATGTTTTTATCACATGAAGGACGGTGGAGGGCCTGGAGGGGAACTGTCAGCTCTTTTGTAAGGGACCTGACTCTGAGTCAGCAAGTTCTCATCCTCCATGATTAAGCCACCCCAAGGACTTACCTGCTTCTTAATGTTGTCTTGTTGTTTATATTTAAAATGAACTTCAGAGAATATGAAAATATTCACATTCTTGCACCAAGGAAGGCCAGGAGAGCTGGTAGAGGAAAGAGAGGAAGAGGAGGTCATGGCTTATTTAAAGCACTGGAAGGCGTGCTCCCTGACAAAGGCACCACATGAGGGAAAAACAGAAAGGCTAGAGGCCTCAACACTGCAGTGAAACCTTTTTGTAAGGCCCTTAGTTTCACCCAAGAGGGAGGAGCGTTGGTGCTCTGATCCCTTAAAGGGTCTACCTAGTAATAAATGTCACACTGGCCATTAAGTTTCACCACCTGAATTTTGGAGGGGACACACTCAAACCGTAGCAGTACCCACACATTACCAGTCTCTCTCTGGCTCCCCAAGTGCAGCCAGTTTTGAGGGTCATTGGTTTAGAGAGGAGTTACACCTGGGGTTCCCTATTGGAGCAGAACTCTAGAGGTAATGAGGTAGCCAAACCTGGGGCTGCGAAAAGTGGGCCCCAGGGTCCCAGTGAAAGAACTTGTGTTTTATGGTAAAGATCTTGGCTCTTAGATCATGGCAGAGGAGGTTATTTCAGAAAAAGGATATAAAATGTGTGAGGTGATATATTAGAAAGATTACTGTGACAGCTACATGAAGAAGGGATTTTGCCCAACATTGAAAAGTCTGATGGGGAGCTAGAGAAATAGTTGAGTAGTTACCAGCAATTGGGTGGTCTTACAGAACCTGGGGTTAATTCCTAGCACATACATGGGGCCTCACAACCACCTGTAACTCAGTCTCGGCCTCCGATACGCTCTTCTTGTCATCATGGCCCTAGGTACACAGGTGGTTCAGAGGCACATACAATTTTTAAAAAGGTTAAAAGGCAGATGATGTAATCAGTATGCAGTTAGACAGCTTGGACCGTGGAGATGGTAAGGAAGAACATTGATTTGTGAAGAGTAGGCAGGGTATAGTGGTGGCCGTGGTCAGGCATCCGGGAAGACTCTGGTACAGCTGTCAGAATTGTCACACGGCTCTAGACAGTCCTCTGTCCTTCAAAGCTTTCATTTAGCTCTAAACTGGGGAGTGGTCTACAGAGAGTTATATAAAAATACAAATTATATGTGCCTAAAAAGCTACCATGGTCATCATGACAGAGTGGAAAAATGTTGCCGGGTTGTTTTTTTTTTAAGTGAAAGAATTCTTGGAGTTATGGGAAAGTTGTAAACTTGGCAATGACTAATTCAAGCTTCTCTCAGTCAATTAAGTGAATTTTTATTTTATCATTTGTTTTGTTTGGGAGCCACTGTAATGGTCATTGAAAGAACATCTATCTTCTTATTTTTAAAACACAACAAAAATATCATCGAACATTAGGGCAAAGGACAAGAATGTTAAGGTTTTTACCTTTTGACATTAAAAAATTTATCTGTCACTCCATTTTTCTTGCTGGATTTCGCCATTCGGTGCATGCCTTTGTGTGCATTCGTTTGCCAGTGCCTAATAGGTCTAGTTTCCTATCTTCTATTTTAACGATTCTTAGAATTTGTAAATATTGTTCCTATTTTAACATTTCAATAAAAGTGGACAAATATATTTTCTTACTCTCTTTTGGCCAGAGATCCCTGAAACTTGTGTGAAGCCATGGGTATGGAAAGGGCTTCTCCATCTTTAGTTTAGAATCTGGAATGGCAAGGGAGTTCTTTTCATTCCTCCACATTGTGCTGGTTTAGAGGAAAGACACATCTCTAAACTGCATTGAAAAACCTATTAAAACAGGTTCACACTTACTCCAATGGAAAGCTTAAAAACGTTCATTGCTCTAACTTTGGGAAACCTGTGCACTTTTTAGTTTTTGAATGAAATCAAATCTGTAGAAAATCTGGACTGATTGCAGCTTTAAATATGTAGCACATCTAGCAGATACCTTTAAAGAAGAGAACTGATCTCTCCCCAAACTGTATGATGGTGATTTAAGAGGACTTAAATCAATGTAGAGGGATTGAGGAGAGAGTTCAGTGGATAAAGTGCTTGCCACACTAACATCTTAACCCAAGTTCAGATACCTAGACCCATGTAAAAAAAATCTAGGTAGGGCTACAAGTCTGTAATCCCAATGCTAGGGAGAATGGAGACAGGAGGATTCCTGGACTTGCTGATGAGCCAATCTAGCCAATTGGTGAGCTCTGAGTTCAGTGAGAGACTCTGTCTCAAATATTAAGCAGAGAATGGCTTCCATGTGTATACTCAAAAGTGGGCCTGCCTCCTCACATGCCCAAACTCTAAAACAAATGCTCAATGAAATGGTATGTGTACTAAAATTGGGACAGTACAGAGATTAGCATGGCCCTACACAATGATGATATGCAAATTTATGAAGTGTTCCATTTTTGGGGGGCAGGGGGAGGTCAGAGTTTCTAGACAGGGTTTCTGAGTAGCTGTCTGGAACTAGCTCTGCAGACCAGGTCAGTCTCGAATTCATGGAGAGCCGTCTGCCTCTGTCACCCGAGTGTTAGGATTAAAAGCATGGATAAATAAATGTAGAAATTGTATGTAATTATTTTTTGTAAGAGCATATTAACAGATATATTATATACCTAACCTTCTTTAAATAACAAAACTTGGGCTGTGGTACCTTTATATGACTGAAACATACTTTTATAAGCCGGGCAGTGATGGCGCACGCCTTTAATCCCAGCACTTGGGAGGCAGAGGCAGGTGGATTTCTGAGTTCGAGGCCAGCCTGGTCTACAGAGTGAGTTCAGGACAGTCAAGGCTAACACAGAGAAACCCTGTCTCGAAAAAACAAAACAAAACAAAGTTGCTTTGCTTATTATATAATGCTTACTGAATAACTGGTTATGTTGCAGATCTTTTGTTGAAATTATTGAAATAAGGCATCTCTTATCTAAATCATTTATTCTTAATAAATTATTTTCAGTTCTTCTAGAAGGAGCTGGCAGACATTTCAGCTATATTTATTACTGCATTTTATGGCACCATTGAAAGTATATTTTGAATGGCACATATGCCAGTCTTTCAGACTCCCACAGTAACACACATAGAGAAATAGGTAACAGGACAGTGAACGAGAAGTTTGAGCCTACTGGTTACCATCACAAATATTTCTAATTAAGGAGATACTTGGGTTCATTCTGCTTTGATTTCTTAGGTGGAAGAGGATATCCTGAAGAACATGATTAAGGGATGGTTGCCATGACAACCATGTTCAAAGCATCTGAAAGGAAACAGTGAATCCATGGAGATCGTTGATTTTGATTGATTCAACTGGTCATTTAAGTTCATTTCAACAGCTGTTGTCTCTGCATTTTATTTTTTTTCCACGTTATTCACTATATTGATTAGCAACTTGGGGATCCTTTAAGCTTGGCTGAAAGTAATGATAGAGTCATCAGTGTCTATGGCCACAATACTTTTGTTAAACCCAGTGTCTTAAACATCATTAAAATGACATGTCTGGCTCATTCCAGAATAACAAAATGGTGTTTCTAATTTGACTTACTAATTTGTCAGAATAGGATAATATTAGCATGATTTATTTGAAAGCATATACCCTAAAATATTCCAGTCTTGCGTTAGATTACTTGGGTATTATCACATTTACCCAGTGTTTGCCTGTCCTGGAGATTTTTTTTTTGTACAATATTGTTGACACAATATTATACATTATGTCTGATCAAAGCCACAGTTTTATTCTACATATTGAAAAGTGCACACAGGCAATATGATCCCAAACAATGTTAAGTGGAACACACTATCACAGAGAAGAAAGTGAAGTGAAGACGCAGATCCAGTTCAAGTCCCACTGTACGTTTTCTCCTGGTCACTGATGAGGAAACTCTGAGTTATGGAAGAGAAAATAGCTCCCTCCGGCCTCAGCTGGACCCCAGTGTGTGAGCTTTGCTTCCTCAGTCGGGAGCCTTTCTCTCTTCTGCCCTCTGGAGGGTGTCAGAGGAACATTAGATAAGATGCAAGGACTTCTGAAATGGGTAACCAGTATCCTCCTGGTCTGCTAATAGAATGAAGTCTTCAGCATCTTCAAAGTGGTAGCCTCTTCCTACCCAGCAAGAAGTGTATAGGTAGTGAGCAGGCAGAGAAGGCATTTGTAGGGCCAAGATCTTAGGAGGGAAGCTAGCTGACTTTTCAAGTAGAGAACCAAATTCCTTCTGAGTAGAACCCCCTATAAATTGCATCTATCTCCAGAAATAATCAGTTGTGGAAGGGGAAAAACGTAGTAGGATATGGAAGCTAGAGTGTGAGGAAATGAAGTTTGAAATTAAAGTTGGTTGAGTCTGATGAATATATTTGGTATCAAGTATCTGCGGGAGTGTAAATAGTTATCCACGTTGCTAGCATTTTAACTGCTTTTCTGCTGTAAGAAGTGGTGGTTGTGTAGCTATATTCTATGAGTAACAGTTATGTGCGTCCTATGCATTTGATTCTTTGCCTTTGTGGGTTCGGGGAGGGGAGGTTGGGCTGATGTAAGATGGAGCCAGTGTTTCGCCCCACCCTGTGTGAACCTGGCAGCCTGTGTGGAACGCAGCTGTAACCCGCTGTGTTCTTTCACAGCTGCATGAGAGGGTGTGGCACCTTCTGTGAGCAGCAGGTCCGTATGAGTGGCTGTGGTTGGGAGATGAGACTTCGTATCTGTATGCCATGCAGCCTACCTAGAAACAGGAAAGAAGGGTTTTGTGTTTGCCACCATGAAACATTTAAAGTCCTCTAGCATGAGCAAAATGTAACATGAAATCAATATCAATGATTTTGTAGTATTGGAAAATATTTCCTCCTGTGTAGGTGGGAAGGGGAGCAAAAGATAGTCCTTTGAGGGTGCTTCTAGACAGTTCTCTTTCCCACTGACACAGATTGATGTGGCTAACAACAGAAAGCCCTCTCTTTTGAGTTATTTCTTTAATTTCTGAAATACTTTGATCTCTTGTTTTTGCTTTTTTATATAAATACATTTTTTCTTTATTTTTTTTTACGTCCCAACCTCAGCTACCCCTCTCTCCTCTCCCCTCGTTCCCCTCCCCACCTCCCTTCTGCCTTCCTTATCCATTGTTACTCCATTTCTCTTCAGAAAATGGCAGACCTCCCATGGCTATCAACCAAACATGGTGTATCAAGTTGCAATAACACTAGGCACTTTCTTTCCTGTTAATGCTGGACAAGGCAACCCAGTAGGAGGAAAGGATCCCTCAAGTACGTAAGAGTCAGAGACAGCCCCTGCTCCCACTATTAGGAATCCCACAAGAACATTACGATATACAACCATAGCATCAATGCAGAGGACCTGGGTCATACCCATACAGGTCCGTGGTTGTTAGTTCAGTCTCTGTGAGCCCCATATGAGCCCAAGTTGAAGAACTCTATCCTTTTAGTCAACAGTTTATCCATTTGGACTTCAGAGTAGTTGTCCTTATCTAAGAAACTCATCATTAAGATTTCATAAACAGATGAATCTGTCAGTATGTAAATGAACTACACCAGCTCCTGTCTAGCACACATACAAAATTCAATCTGCAGTCACTGCCTGGAAGTGGTTGTGGGGGTACAGGAGGGATTCCAAGCCTGGTTTCAAGCCTTGGTTTATGTTTGTCCTATTCCCATTGAAACACCCTGACAGCCTGTTCGGGGTGTGGGAACAAAACAGTTGGCAGCCGATTGTGGTGACACATACCTGTGATGCCAACAGTGGGGAGTGGAAGCAGGGGAGCCTCAGTTTGAAGCTAGCACAGATCACATAGTGAGACTTTTCTCAAAGAAACAAAACCTAAACAGGGACCGCTTTGGGGAGCTGTCATTTTACCGGGTTCCCTTACAAGTGATGTAAGGTAGAAAATGGAGATGTATATGGGCTCATGGGGCAGCTGTCTGTGTGTGGGGAGGACTCTGTTGTGCATTTGTGTCATAGATAGCAGCAGCCAAGGGACAGCTCTTTCCTAGTACCACAGCACCATGCACGTAAGGAAAAGCCTGCAAACTAGCCTGCATCCTAATCCTGTTGTGGGTGGGAGATAACCTCATCTCCATAGCAACAGATAACTATTCCTCTAGTGACTTGTGGGTGTACACTCCGGATGGATCAGAGCCCTCCTGTGGCAGAATATTCTAAAAGATGCTAAAAGAGAAAGGAAAAAAGGTTCAACTAATAAATCTATTCTAAATGACTGAATCATTTGTTTTGATTACCAGAGTGATTGCCAAATGTTCATATTAAAACTGAAATAGGCCATGAGCTCACTCCCCTAACAATGCTGGGAGTTTGAGCTAATACAGCTTGATATGAGGGAGCCAGATCCACTGCCAGGGCTAATGTTATATGATAAACAGACATTTGGAAGAAGTATGCAGAACATCTTGGCTGCTCTCTGTTCACTCTCTGGGTTGTAAATACAAAGGAGAATGTGTTGCTATGAGTCTTTTCAAAGGAAAATAATATTTTTCATCTGTGACTTTTTTCTTCTAAAAAGGTAATTTTGCTATTTTTTCTCCAATTTAGGCAACTGGTAGCTGTTGTTCGCTGTGCCCAGCCTTTCCGGAACACGTCCTGTGTGAGGTGAGAGTTATTAATTGCTATGGATTCTCCTGCTCATCTCTACCTTTCAAGTTTTAGCATTGTACAGTGAGTTTTATTTCTTTGAGAAGTTTAAGAAGATTTATTTTAATGGGCTGGACCAACATCACTGCTTACCCTAATATTAGCTCTCTGGGGAATTCCTCTTAGAGCAAAAACCTCATTTGCTTTGAATTTGGAGCATAAAAGTGGAAGTGGCAGGGGTCACAGAACCTGGGGAAGATGTGTGTGGATGAAAGAGCAGCTCGGGCTGCAGTGCCAACAGTAGGGAGCAGAAAAGCCGCATGGGTCAACCCCTGCTGTGAGTGGAAGGGGAACTCCTCATGGTGACTGGACATAGTTGGTGCCAACAAAGGGCATCAAGCCCGAAGACACTCTCTGTCTGCTGCGTGAAAGGTGTCAGGCCACTGTCAAACCTGGTGGTAGGAATAATAGCCTGAGCCAACATGCTTTTTTTTTTTTTTTTTTTTAATTTGCCTTCAAGTTCAGAAGAAGCCATGCTATATTGGTGCATGTGGCCACACTGCCTAAACATTCATGTGCTGTACACATTGGCTAGACATCCTCCACTTCCTTCAACTGAGGGCTGATTTATGCTCTGTGATAATCCAGGCCTCCTTATTTCCCCTTGAGAGATGGGACAGCCATCTGTAAAAATAACTGGACACATCTAGAGAGGTCTACTTCAGGTACAATGTAGAAATGCCTGCTTCCTCGTTATACGAGGGACATGATACTTGAGCACACCGTACCTGTTGAGGTTTCCAGTTTGATACATGAGAAGTTTGCTGTGTTGGCACCTTCTCTACCTAGGTAAACCTGCAAACTTCTTTTGAATCAATCATTACAGAAACACACAGGGTTATACTGCCGAATCTGACGTCATTTCTTCCTTTAATCCACTGAGCCTCATTGTGTATCAAGGCAGGAGTGTTATGACAGAAGTCAGGTACTTTGGATCGGATATTCCTCAGATATAGGGCAGTCCTAGATAATTTTCTCTTTACCAGGTAAGGACACTGAACATTGCTCTGTAAAATACTATCTTGGTCATAATATTAAGAAAACTATCAAGGTCCCACTTACACTCTGATCCTTGAGCCTGCAACGTCTGCTTCCTCTTAATAAGCAAGTATGAACAAGAAAGTAGGCGATACTGTTGGAGCAACAGCTGTGCCAAGGACCAAAAGCCTCTAAATGAGAACAAATGGATGCTCTGCATCTCACACCCTATTTTTAAAGTTACTTGGAGTTGAATTAAACCATTCAGGAAAATGGACTTTGCAATTTCCACAGGAAGATGGTTGAAAATTTAAAATGATGTGTCCCTTCTAAACTTTATACAGCATTTATCTTCCACAAAGTTTATAATTGTAGGGATTGATATTATTCCATTTTGGCTGCCTTCGCTTTACAAAATGATTTAGAACACAGTTGAGCAAAACATAATTCTTTAATATAAAACATTAAAGACTTTTTTATGAGTATGGGTGTTTTGCCTGCATATGTGTCTGTCCAGTCCCTGAGGAAACCAGAAGGGGGCACTAGATTCCCTGTAACTGGATTTACAGTCCCTTGTGAGCTGCTACGTGCTTACTGATCAAACCTGACTCCTGTAGAAAAGCAGCTAGCACCCTTAACCACTGAGCCATCTTTCCAGCCTTTACAACATAGTTGTTAGCAGACACAAGAGCTGGGTAAAATATAACTACTCTGATTTGTACTGTAGAAATGATAATATTGTTAATGGATTGAATACATTTTTATGTTTAGGAAATATTTGTATAACTGACATATGGTTATTTTCATTATTGATTTGGCAGGTTTTTTTTTTTTAATATTCACCAAACAAAGTTCTCAAAGATAGTAGTCATAATGATTTGATGTGTGCCATGGATATTGATGTGATATCTCTTCTTGGAACCCAAGTAGTCAGCATACAAATCAGCACAGATGGATTGCACAGACTTAAAGAGGGTAGAACTCTTGAATCTAGAGCCATGATCTCAAACTGGTAAGCTGGATCTGGCACACAGAGGTGTTCTTTTAAAATGCTAGTGAGTTGCCAGCCTTGAAAAATTGAGAGATTTCACACTCTTAAACATCCCCATTTCCCATGTCTTGAAATACAGAAGATTTGGCACCACAAACCCTGTGTTCCCATTCGGCTATAATAGGCTACAGCCAAATTGCTGCTGTTCTTTTGCAGAGAGCACAGACTGCGAGAGACTTGCCACAGCCTCCAGCCCTCCCTGCAGTCTTCTTGACACAAAGGGTGGGAGCCTGTTGCCATTACTAGAACACCGTGCTCACATGGCACTTGGCTTTTCAGTGTCAATTCAAGATAAGATTGGGTGCGGAGTTCAGATTACCTTTTCTTGTGGATCACTTGGTTTATTTTTCTGGGCTGAGCCATGTTCATTTTAAGGGCGTGCTAAAGATTCATTTTAAGCCAGCAGGTGCACCTAATAGGGGAGGGTTACTTACTGATGATACCTGATTAAGAAGAGAAATACCTGAGCAGTATCTTCTTACAAAGGCTTGCTTGGCTCAATCTTTCTCAGATAGACCTCAGTTCCCTTCTAATTGCAACAAGGTAGCTTAAAAACACAACTAGTTTTAATACAACATACCACATGGAGAGGATAAAGAAAACTTGTTTGAAAAAAAAAAACAAAACTTGTTTGAGATTTTTATCCTAAGTTATATGATTCTAGTAAAACCTTATTTATGTTAGAGCCCAAGAATTAGGAATTATGGACAAGAACTTTACATTTAATATCAGAGAACACATTTATGTTGCTCTTAGGATATGTTGAATAATGACTGCAGAAAATAGACTATCAAATCCTAGGTGAGAAATAATCATGTAAGTTGTAATAAGGTAGAAAAGTCAGAAAAGAAGATAGTCTTCTTTTCTCTAACTTACTATGAAAAGGGTAATTACAACCAAAAGGAAACCATGCCCAGAAAATTTGCCACACATATAAAAAGATAATTTAATTTTGTCATTTTATATGGAAATCATGCAAGTTGTTGAGTTTTGATGTTTGCTTATTAATGCAAAAGAATATAGCTAGCAAAAATCACAGTGCAGGCTGATATATATATGATATATATAGTGGTTATAACCATGCAAGGTGATACAGATATATGGACAAGAACCAGAGGGCACGTGGATGAATGTAAGTACCACTTTGAGATTTCATGGTGTTTACTCATTTTAACATAAGCTTGTACTCAGAGACTGAGAATCTGTTGGTTTTAACTACTTTACATGTCACGGAATATTCCTGTTTATCACACGGTAAGTAAATAACCATGAACTCTAATGCCCTTTGGTCCTGGCCAGAGCTTAAATGTGGCACTCTACCGGTACAGGCCTCTCTTGTGTATTCTGTACCAGCTCAGATTCCTGTTCCTCATTCTTCTCCTGTGTTCTTGGTGACCCCCATGGCAAAGAACACGTATTTTGTCTGAGGGGGGGCTTCTTCTTGATGTGGGCTGATTATTCCTGTCTAAAGGGCCAGTGTACTCGGGAGAAGGATTTTAATTATGTTCTCACCGGAGGGCAGCATCACTGCCATTGTCTCCAGGCCTTTGCAGAAGCCTACAAAAGTTACTTTCAGGGTAATGGTCTTTGCCCAACGCCCCTTCCCTTCATCTCTCTTTCAGATGTACTTCTGTCTCTTTTAATTAGGTCAGGTACTTCATGTCTGTTTTTCTTTCTTGACATGGTTTCCTCTGGCTTTGGCAGCACATATTTTCCCTGTATGTCATTGCCTCTAGAGCTTCGTGCTGTAGTCATTTTTCAAGTGCAATGGAGAGCACATTGCAAGAGCGGGGGGGGGGGGGGGAGCTTGACTCCCTTGCTTGCCCTTTGCCTGAATGAGCAACTCATATTTCTTTTGGGTCTAGTTCTGTTTGGTTTTGGAGTCTTCACAGTCCGTTATGTTTGGACTAAAAGATACTTAAGTAAAAATAATGGTAAGTCACAGATATGTCTGGCAGAGGTGCAGCACATTTGTTAAGGTTACTGGTTTATTTATCTCCCCTATCTCTATGGCAACTCAGTCTGAGTCTGGGATTTAATGGACTTAACTTTGACCTTCTGTAACATCTCTTAACTTTTCTCAGCCTTTTACTGAAAAGGAATTCATTTTCACTTGAGGGAAGAAATACACATCACTTACAGAAAGTCCTAGTCAGCCCTCTCAAAGGTACTCTCTGTAGAGGCTTTTGGTTTTTTTCAACTTAAAATTATATTTTAAAGAAGAATTTTCTGTGGATGAGTATCTCCACACTATCATGCGCGCATGCGTGCGCGCAAGGTGTGTGTGTACCGTGAGTTTTCTTGGTGCCCACAGAAACCAATCAGATCCTCTGAACTAGAGTTACAGACTTAAGGTTTCTGTGTGGATGCTGGGAACTGAACTCAGGTCCTTAAGATCAGCCAGTGCTTTTTAACTGCTGAGTCGTCTCTCACACTTCCCAGAATCTTTGATTTTTATAGTCTTCAGTCTTCAGAGTATACATTACACTTAACAACACATATATGTATGCAGCATTACTGGTGTCTAAAGAATGATGTTATTCTGGTGAGCTAAAGTACTATTTAGTCATTGTGAGTGAGCTGTCTTTGTGAACATATAAGAGAATTTATTGTAAGGTATTAAAGAGAACATTGATTATACACATTTATTAATATTTATTTTTTAAAAATTATCTCTTATCCATTGTAGAATTATAAACCTACATGCCCACAAGTGTTCAGACTGTCTCAGAGTTTCAAGTGTTAAACAGCACCATAGCAGTGCATAAGAAAGGTTTAGTTTGACCAGAATTTCCATAGAAGTCATCTTTGGATACTGACATTCAAATCCAGCATTTCATCTGTACCTGACTCGTGTGCATAAAGACAGAGTATCTGTCTGAGGAAGCCAGAGTCAAGCCATGTTGGACCTAAGTTGGTTTAAATGTTTGTATAACACTTTTTAGTCCTTTCTGTATGGTTGTAGGACATTTATAGAGACATTCCAGTTTCAGGAAATGCAATAATTTATTCAAAATGAAGTCATAGTGGATTACTGTAAGTCTAGTGCATAACGCATTAATCTACTCATGAAAAGTGTATTAGTAAGTCCTGTCACCTTCTCTAAGAACAAATTCACATGTGAATTTCCCTTAACATTAATAAGGCTTGCAACAAAGGCTGTGGCAAGGGAGGCTGTCCATGTCCTTCTGACCTTACTCTGCAAGCATCAATTTCAACTCAGGTTCAATACAAATTGGTAAAATCAAAACCTTTTGTGAGATATCATCAAGTCTCCATAGACATGGAGGTTGTTTTATGATCTTGTCTCTCATCACCTTTTCTATTAATAGGTCCAAGACTTGAGAAGCAGTAACAGATGCTCATTTTGAACGATCCACACTTGTAGCACTCAGATAGATTGAGGGAGGCCACTGACTGCAGGGCCTGCATCCCCTTGCCTCTGGGGGTGGGCCGGGGAGTTGAGTGGATGGTGGGTACTCTTTAGTTTCTAGAATGGAAACCTTGACTCACATATCTTAGAAAAAGTATTAGGTCAAGTTCATAGGTTTATCTTATAAATTTTGTTCTGACCAGTATGAGAATGTCTGAGGTCAAAGCTTTGAGGCAAATCACAGATTAAGGCTGGAAGTCCCCAGTAACACTAAGAATGAATCGTACAGCTGCCATCATATTTATCATTATTAGCCTATCTACTTTATGTCACGTGTTGAAAGCCCAATGTGATGTACTGATAATTGTTCCAAGTGCTCTGCTTAAGACAGTACTGAGATTGAAGCCAAAGAGAAGTGGATGAACTCTGTAGAGTGGTTTCTGAAGAGTGGCCATATTCTCTTGTCCTGTCAGCCAGATAATGTTCACACTCCATAGACCGTCTCTCACTGACGATGGCAAATTATTGAACTAGTGGTTTTTTTACTAGACTGTTCTTAACCTGAAAAGAAAAGCTAAGGTACATAGGAGTTGGTGCTAATTTGTGTTCTTCATTGAATTTGTGAACATCTTCTAAACTGTGAGAGTTGTATGTGTGACATAATGATTTCTATACATTGTTGTAGATTCTGAAAAATAATTCACTGAAGGTATTCCACGTGTTTCTTTCCTAGGACCAGTAGAGATTTGGCAGTGAGCATTTACATAGACAGTTGTTAGTGTATGCTGGGAGAGGAGATTCATAACAATTTTGGCTTTACAATTTTTGTATGTCTATAAGCGTGATGACTATTCTTAGTTGTGGTGTTTTGCCTGTGTGTATGTCTGTGTACCTGTGCCTACAGAGGCCAGAAGAAGGCATTAGAGTCCCTGGGACTGGAGTTACAGTCAGGTATGAGGAGCCATGCGGATGCTGGGAATTTAACCTCAGATCTTGTACAAGAACAAGAAGTGCTCTTAACTGCTGAGCCATCTCTCCAGCTTTTCCTACAATAGTGTCTTTTGCTCCTTTTAATGTGTCAACCACAGACTAAGTGGAGATGACATTTATTTTGGTGGTGGCTAACAAGAGATGCTAACTTGCATGTGAAAATATGCTCACTTTTCAGAGTCTAGGGATTTTATTTCTACCAATAAGAATACAGACACATATACTATCTCTTTGCCCACCACATTTCATGATCACATTATTTGCACTATTAAGTCTTGGACGACTGGCCTAGGAAATACAGCTGGGGCTCTTTTCATATGAATAACACCAGACAGTTGGGATGGAAGAGAGTAACATAAACTGTTAGTCTTAGGGTCCTACCATATCATAGATAGCAAGGCGAGAAGTCACAAGTAGGTAGTTGTTTACCAGTGTGGCGTCACTTTTTCCTATGAAGTCTAAGCTCCATATATTTAATAAGTACTAAGAGTACAAAAAAAGGGGGATTTCAGCCTGATGGCTTTTACATTATAGTCCATAGAACTCTGAAATTTGCCAAGTATTTCAGAGGCTGTACCAATATTTTACTTACATTTAAATTTTTTTTATTATACTACTTTTAAAAACTTAAACCAGCAGACACATATAACTGTGTTTTATAGTACATTTCAGGATTCTGTAGGAACTCTTACTGATTGACTTTAAAATAAAAATAAGTAAAGGTTATTAATGTCAACTTAAAATAAAAATTTGACTAGCACTTATCAGTCATCCATCAATGTCAGTGTAGCATTTCTGTTGGGAGACTAAAGACAAAAGGTCTTCAGTAAGGCCATTACACTAAAGCCATTGGTGTTAAGGTATTGGCCTGTGAGAGCTGATGTTACATTCGAGTTTCCAGTTACAGTGAGCACTTACCCATCTGTTATATTTAGGTTTCCCTAGTGCCTTCAGGAATCTGGGAATGGATGAGTATACACTTTAAATTTGAAACAGCCATGAAGGGGGATATTCAGTTAAGAAGTTGGAGGCTGAAGGATCCAGCATCATCCCTCAGAAGGGACTATGAAAACGTCTGAAAAGGCATGTGTGTAACTTCGCTGTTCGGTATGAGAGTTTTAAGGATTCTCTGATTGTGGCAGTAAAACCTTCAAACAAGGTTGGCAGAGTCCTTTCATTTGGAGGTAGTGGCATTTGCTCTGCCTCCTTCCATTCCAGATGGTATTGCTCTCTCTGCCCATTGTCTTAAATACCTTTGAAGGCCACTGTCTGCTTTCAGTCAGGTTTTTACATTGTTCCATATCCATAGTTTACTTCTTCATTCCTTTTTTTGAAAAAGACAGGTCTCATAGCCCAGTCTTGCTTCCATCTTACTGTTCAGTTAAGGGTTAAGGATGACCTTGAACTTCCAGTTTTCCTGCCTTTACCTGCCTAGTGCTTGGTTTACAGATGTGTGCCAACACTCGAAGTTTTATGCCCTGCTAGGGTTTGAATCCAGGATCGTTTGCATGGGAGGCAAGTACTCTACCAGCTGCATCCTGAGAGAAATACACCCATAAACCTCCACTGACATTTGCTTATGAACAATTTTAAAACAATTGTTTTCATTGACCATCTGCCTGTATGCTTCTCCTCTGTAGTCGCCTGTAACAACATTTTGTTCTACTTGTTTATATCGTATATCTCTGCAGGCCAGTGTAGTTTTAACCTGGAGATGTATTTCAATGAAAAGCTAGCAGATTTCTTGAGCAGTTAACTTCATATATTTTATGCTCTCAAAGTGTAGCTTTTTGAACACTGCACAATTATGGCTAACTTGCATAGCATGCCATGAAGGATTTTAAAATAAATTCTTCAACTGTACTTTAAAAGTAATAGTATTGCTGGAACTCTGGCATAGAGTTGGGGAAAAAAAAAAAACCACTGGCTCATTTTAAAAAGTTAAACTCTTTCTGTGACCAAGACTTTGCTGACTTCTAAAAGAGTTGTTGTTATCTAACGTTGGTCTTTCCCATCTTGTCTGTTGCATTTGGAAGGCAGGAGAACAGCTAGCTGAAGTCTAAATTGGTCCATGCTGGATTCAATCCCAAGCCCGGGTCTTAAAGTCAAATTGTTAAGTGCAAATTATTAAAACAGCACTCGATACACCGAAATAGAGCATGTGGGGGTGGACTGAAGGTTCCAGGCATGCTTTTTGTCCCTGCTTCTGCAGAAAGCTCTTCCTCTGGTCTTCTAAAGCTGTGTCAGTCTTTTGATTTTGTCCCCCAGATTGGGTCCCAACACTTCCTTGGCAATGGGGATGACTGGGCATGTTTCCTTTCGGAAGCACTCCACCAACACTTTTGAGATAGCCACCAGGAAGGCCCTTAAAAACATTTTTTTTTTTTCACTCCTGCAGGGATTAATCCTCTATGGTCCACTTTGGTTTCCAGCTGCTGTTGCTTGGGTTGGGAAATAGACTTCTGTTGGGTCAGGAGAGAATGAATCTGAAAGAATTTATTATAAAGACCTATATAAAACTTGACCAACTGCTTCGTATAGACACATGACCCTTTAACTGCCTATAAAAAACTCATTGGCATGGTGGGATAATGTGCACTTTGGTTGAGAGAGACTATTAGGTTGCAAAGTTTTTGATTCATCTACCATTGACTTACCCTTTGATCTCAGAATGTGACTGACTTGTCCTGTGATGGCTTCATAACCACCCATAATAAAACTGATTTATTATATATAGTATAAGAGTTGAGTTTTAAGCTATATCTAGTTTCTGTTATAGGTCAGATGTATGAAAGATTTCATTAGAATTTAGGTATGCACATTAAGCTTTCAGATCAGATTTATTTTTACCAATAAAAGTCAGGAATACTTCATGTTCTGTAGTTCATATATACAGTACCACCAATTCAGTGATATTCCATAAACGAGGTAAGATTAATGATATTAACTATAAAACATATGTTTAAAATACTTAAAACTTGATTATTCTATGAGATTTTGGCCAGTGGGGAGGTGGAAAGTTCTCTGGATTTATGCATATAACAGGTGACAGTACTTGAGCTTCTATTCTTAGTTTGCCTCATCCCCTTCACTTAAGGCAAGGTACTTAGTCTAATGTCTTGGTTTGTCCATCTAATAACATCTGTAATGCTGTTCCACTAAAAGGGGACCTGGTTTACATTTACTAGCATTTGAGGATAGAAGGTGGCACAGAAGTCCAGATTGCTGGGTAGTGAGCATCTGTTTGTGTGCCTAATGACAATCTTGACAAATTACTAATGACTACATTTAGAAAGTTACAGCTCTGGAGGGAATTGATATTTGATATTGTTGTTCTGTGTGTTCTAAGTTACCATCATAACAGTAGGAAATAAACCCCGTGCTGGCTGTGTTACAGACGGATTAATCACTTCTTCAAGTCCTTGCTAAAGCTGTAGCCCTTTAAACAACAAGAGGACAGAAGTGTTCCTTCTTTTATTGCCTCTTCCTCCAAATAAAAGCCTTATAACTAACTTTAGTTAGACTTCTTCACTTGTTGAAGTCTATTCAAGTTATTTTCTTTGCAAAGAATGAAGGATTGAACCATGTCAATTACTTAAAGTGGCTAAAAATACCCTATGCAAGTATGTAGAGGAAGCGAGTGCTTTTGATTTGTACATCAAAGCAAAGAACCAAAATTATATGAGCTTGCCTTTTAGTTATTTGTCCTAGCTACTAGTGTCTTTGCAAAGACTCAGATGTTATCTAAGTACAAGAGGATTGAAATAGTTCAACTCTGTGTGAAATTGAAAAACCTATATTATTATTTCTAAATCCAATGTACTTGAAAGTTTGTGCCAAGTGATAAGAGAGGCTTTTTTTTTTGGGCGGGGGGGGGGGGGGGGGTTCGAGACAGGATTTCTCTGTGTAGTCCTGGCTGTCCTGGAACTCACTCTGTAGACCAGGCTGGCCTCGAACTCAGAAATTTGTCTGCCTCTGCCTCCCAAATGCTGGGATTAAAGGCGTGCGGCACCACTGCCCGCAGAAGAGAGGCTTCTAATCATGGAAATTCTTGGTCTTTTCATATGGTCTGCTTCAAGTTTTATGCCATGTGACATGGGGGTCATGTGAAAAATAGGATATCTACATAGAACAAAGCCTGATTTATTTATGTATCAATATTAGGTATACAATAATTTGACCACATAACATTCACTAAAATTCTATAGAGAAAGCAGGACAGCTATTGATATCTCCATTTCACTGATGAAAACCACAAATTAATATTTCTGGTAAACAAACTCAGTAGTCCAACCATCACATTGTGGAGAATGGATTCCAAGCATGGTGTCCCTTCTCTAGTTACAACACACTAAAGCCAGAAAAAAATACTCATTGCTCTAATCTTGTTAAATAAAAACTTAAAATGAATGTAAGATCAATATTGTTATCTTAATAATTGTGCTAACATTTTAACTGAGGGTTTTTGTTTGTTCTTTGAGACGGAGTCTTGGGAGATTGTCTGAGCTTGCCTGATACTTGCAGTATATGATTAGGCGGCCCTGGAAATTGTGGTAATTCTCCCTCTCTGGCTTGAAAGTGATAGGATTATAGGTGTACACCATTGATCCTATTTAAATAGTATTTGAATTGTTCAAATATTGAAAATTAAATACCCTGTTTTATATTTCTGAAATCATGTCTTCTCTGTATAGTTCCTTATCCAACATGGCAATTTATATAAGCTTATTATGAATCTGTGACTTAAATGGAGAGATAGTTTGAAGGGAAATAAGAGTAATGCAATTTTTATCCTTATATACTCCTGTTTTGCTGCAACACTTCACATTAACAACTAGCAAAAATAGCCAGGCTGTGTACTCTAAATACAGTTCCCTGGAGTCACCCAACCACCTCTGACTCTTACAGTCTTTCCATCTCTTCTTCCTCATGATCCCTGAGCCTTAAGAGTAAGGTGTTTGGTTTTTTTAAAAATCCATTTGGTTACACTGACTTATAAACATCAATCCTTCTCTTGCAATCACAGCTATTTAAAAAAAAAAATACTCAATGTGAAATTAGAGTAATGGGGCTGGTGATGTCTAATTTTGTGTAGCTGCAGAAATGGCTTAATCGGTGACAAATAGTTAAGGATCTTTCATTCCTTCTTTTGGTTACTTCTATGACCTTAAAAAAGCAAGTGCCTGTTTCAGAAACAACTGAACTGTGAGGCTCTGGGCAGCAAGGTCCTCTTGACTTTGAAGTAGGAACAACTACAGGCTGAATTGAAAATTTTCTGATTTAGATATAATTGAAGATTCTATGACAGACTTACATAATGATCAGGGCTGTTGTTGTTGTTCGTTTTTCCCAGCATGCAGTTTTAAGGTCAGACCTGTGACTCAGAGCTGTGCACTTTCTTGGTGGTATGCATCAGTGGTACGTCTCCAGTCTCATCATCCAGAAGGGCTTTGCCCAGCTCAAGTTGCTCCTATCATAATCCCTAGTTGGGAGGCTACCTTTCCTTTTTTAAATAGATAAAGAAGACAACATGAACACTTGATCGCCGAGTACTTTAATGTTTTTCAACATAAAGAGTTAGTGAACACCAAGGCACCCCCTTAATTGAGAAGTAGGTTCTCTATTGCCACTAATACTTCTTGGCGTGGTTCTGCACGAGTATGTGATATGTACATGATAAGTATAAGCTTTTTACTAAGTTGGATGTTTTAAAGTTATTTAAAATCAAAGGCAGGGTTCTTTCATTTGCCGAAAAGGATGTATATACTTGGAATCAAAAGCTACTTCCTCTCTGGGCAGCTTATTAGCTAAAGGTTATCTAAGCACTGTTGGCATGAGATTTCTAGATGGCATCTTCTCTTTGTGCACAGAAATAGCCTGCCATCTCATTAGGCTTTGGGTGCTACCCGATCCTTTTGAGATCTTATATCCATTTGCTTTTTCTCTCTTCCTTTCTCTGTAATCAAAACTCCCATCCCTTTAGTGCAGCTGAGTCTTCTTGACTTGCTACATTTTTCTTGGTACGTCCATCTTTTAAGAGCATGTTTTTGTAGCATGGTTTATTATGAGAAAACACTAGAAATCAGTATCTGGAAACAGTGGAGTTACCTACTCAGTTGTGCTATATTCATATGGTTGCGTACTATATACATGTTAAAATATGAAGCTCATTATGTATTGGCATGGATACTTATCTAAATAGAACTTGCAACAAAATAAACAGAAAAAGCAAGGTAAAGAAGTGAATATATAATAAGTACCCTTAGACTTAAAAAAGATTAATTAAGATATATAATTTTTTCCCTCTCTTGTCTGCAGCTTTTCCTATGTTGACATCCCAAACTCCCTCTCAAATTCATGGCCTCTTGGTGTTTAATTTGTATTGTTACAAAAGAGTGAAAAGGTAAGGAATACTTAGTTAGCTACCTTCTTCCTTGATTCCAATGTCTCTGGAAACTTCAGAAGACAGTGGAGACTGAGATAGGAGGAGCACAAGGTAAGTCCAGCCTAGGGTACATGATGTGAACTGTCTAAAACATACCAGTGGGTATGAATTCACAGGGGAAGTGGATAACTGGTGACAGGCAATGGAGGATAGATTTTCATTACATACTCTTGTACTTTTGTTATTTTTAAGATAGACTGTCACTATGGCTGTCCTGGAACTCACTCTGTAGGCCAGGCTGGCCTCAAGCTCACAGAGATCTCCGTGCCTCTGCCTTCTAAGTGCTGGGATTAAAGGTGTGCAACCACCATGCGTGATTCTTGTCTCCTTGTAACATATATGTTTAAGGACTGGTGAAATGGCTTAACAGGTAAAGGGGCTTGCTGCCAAGCCTGGCCACCTGAGTTCAGTTCCTGGAACCGATGTAGAGAGAACCAACTCCCTCAAGTTGTCTTTTGAAATCTGCATGTATACACATAGCTCATTAAATAAATATAATACAATGTAAAAGCACATATTTTAAAAAAATCTTCACACACACAAAAATGCTCATAGTTGCATTACTTATTGTATTTAAAAAGTAGAGATGTCCCAAATGTGTCAGCTAATACATGGATGAACAATATAGTCTGCATCTATACATTGGAATATCATTTTGCTATAGGATAAAGTATTGATGTTATAACATCCTTAAAAATATCATGCTAATGGAATAATAACAAATTGCTGCGATGAAACACTATGAACAAAAACAACTTGGGGAGGAAATGGTCTATTTGACTTGCACTTCTCTAAGCAATGCTCATGATAGAAGAAAGTCAGGACAGGAACTCACACAGGCAGGAACCTGGAAGCAGGAGCTGATGCAGAGGCCATGGAGGGGTACTGCTTCCTGGCTTGCTTCCCCTGGCTTGCTCAGCCTGTTTTCTTATAGAATTCAGGACCACCAGGCTAGGGATGGCACTACCCACAATAGGCTGGGTCCTCCCTTATCAATCACTAACTAAGAAAATACCCTAGATTCAGATCTTATGGATGCATTTTCTTAATTTGGGTTCCCTCCCCTCAGATGACTCTAGCTTGTGTCATGTTGTTATAAATTACTAGTTATCGAGGACACTAAATATTGTATGATCCCATTTATATAACATGTCCTGAAGAGGCAACTCTGTATAGAGACAGAAAGTATGTTGTGAGGAGTTGGTAGGGAGAAAGAAGAATGACTACGAAGACCAGGCTTCTTTGGGAGTGATAACCATGTTCTGGAGTTAGATCGTATGGATGGTTATATAACTATAGAATATGCTAGACACATTGAAGTATGTGTATTAAGAGAGTGGGTTCTTTTTTTTTTTTTTGGTTTTTCGAGACAGGGTTTCTCTGGTAGCCCTGGCTGTCCCGGAACTCACTCTGGAGACCAGACTGGCCTCGAACTCAGAAATCCGCCTGCCTCTGCCTCCCAAGTGCTGGGATTAAAGGCGTGCGCCACCACCGCCCGGCAAGAGAGTGGGTTCTTATGCTGTGCTATTTTTGTCATGTATCTCAGTAGATAAAGACCAACTTGGTGAAGTCTGGAACTTGAAGCTTTAACAATCTTTGTGAACATGTAAAAACCATGCACAGCTTACTTGAACTTTCTATGTAAGAAATATTGTCATTCTGAAATATTTATACTGGTAAGTCCAGAAGACTTGCTGACTTTTGGCTACTTTTACTACCATTTTACCAACGATCCTTTCATCTTGTAGAGGAATAACATTAAGCCAAATGAAGCCCTGATTGCTAGAAGTATGTGTAAAATAACCCCAGGCTCTGCCACTAGGGAGGTGTTGGGAGTTTGCAGAGGAGTCCGGGGAAGACATGATAGAAGTCTGCCCTTTCCTCACAGTGATCCGCTGCTCTTGTCTATTACTTCCCAGGAGCTGTACATTGCTCCTGTCTCTTTCCATTTGTTCTCTTGGGGTTTGTTGAGTCACAGGGTTTAAAGATAGGAGGAGATGAGATTAGCTTTAGGAGTCTTGGTTGATGTCTGTATGCCTGGCAATATAGCTTTTCTTTCCATAGTCACCTTCTTTCCTAGGTACTGGCTCATTGTGGATTGCTGTCTGTAGAGGGCCAGTTGCTGTCATTATATCTGTCCCATCCACAGGTTGTTTAGAAAATTCTTGCCTTTTAACCTAGAATTCATCTCGCCACAGACATGTGAGGATGACTTTGGTGTGTGTTTGATTATGTATTGGGCAAACAGTGCCTATTTCTAACACTTGAGACCTTTGCCATACTTTCCCAAACTGTGATCCAACACTGGCAACTTTATTTCACTTGAACTGCTGAGTCTGTCCTCTACATGGCTTAGTTAAATAGCTCTTTGATATGCACTCCCCTGGCATTCATTGGAAATTGGTTTATAGAATGCAGTTGTGGTCTGCATCCCGGAGCTGGTTTCTAGATACCAGTAGCCTCCTTTTTGTTGGTGGTGCTGAGAAGATCAACTTCAGTTCTGAGATGCATGTGAAGCCCAGTTAATCTGCCTTATTTATTCACACTCAGAAGTCATGTTGAAAAGTCTGTAAACTCTGGTCAAGAAAGGCCTTCTCATCCACTTTGTTAATTGGGTTCTTTCTTTGTAGGAAGGATATAGGAAAGACCTGTAGTCACTCCAAGACTAGAAAGGTGCCTTCCATCTACCTAGCTATGTCCTTGAGAATCCAGAGAGCTTTGTTGTCACTTGGTCTCTCTTGTTTGTTCAGAAACCATTCTTACTCATGTTTGGATATGCAGTCCTCGCCTATGGGCTTTTCTGGTGCCAGCCCTCATTCCTCTGAGTCCTGAGGACTTTGAACTTTGCTCCAAGTTCTCCAGTTATTCTCAGGCCCATGGTCTTTAAAACCAGGCTCTTGGCCAAGATCCCAAGCTCTTATCTCCTTTCCACATACCTCCTGTGAACTGGTGAACTTAATAAATTCTACTTGCAGGAAGCTGGTGTTTGGGACAACTACATTTTTTGCAGTGTTGTTATATAAATAATATATAGTGATTGCTGTGTGTCAGTCATTGTCCTGAGTTACAAATATACTTTATTTTTCATAAGAATAGTATCACATAGGTCCAATTATTATTTCCATTTTTTAAATGAGCAAGTTGAATCACAGAGAAGTTAAATAAAATGTTTTTATGTCATACAATCAGAAAGTGTTAAGGGTAGACTTTCCATGTAGACATTATGGCTCCAGAGTCCAGTCCATCAGCCAATATATTATTTTTACCTGAACTTTATAAAATGGATATACCCATATTATATTTGGAGAAAATCACAATTACTTTTCTTAAGATGATGATGTTAATTGTTGAACCAATCTCATGTAAGAGTAAGCCTTAAATTGCTTTTATGGAGGGATTTGAAAGTTCTGTTCAATTCACACTATTTGAAAGGCCCTGAATGCAGTAGAATAATTAGATTAGTTACTCTGTCTCATTTTTCATATCTCAAGTAATCTGGCTTTATATACAAGAGGTGCATACTTCCCATATTTGTTCTTTTCAATTGTTCCACTGCTTGAAAATAAATATGAGTAGGTCTGGAGAGGTGATTCATGAGTTGCAAGCACTTGCTATTCTTCCAGAAGACTTGATTTTCATTCCTAGCACCCACATGTGGTTCTCAACTGTCTGTAACACTAGTTCTAGGGGTTCAGAGAGATGTTCTGACTTCCACAAGTACCAGCCATGCACATGGTAGACACATGTACATGCAAGAAAAACATGTATGTGTGTACAATAAAACTCTAGAGAACAAGATGGGCTAAGTTAAGGTTAATGTGACAATCTTTCTAAGTATATGCCCTTTACTAGCTTCTGCCACATTAAGATCCTTTTTGAGGTGTGCTAACAGACTGTACCCAGGGCCTTGCCTGGGTGTAAGCTGTGTTCTCCTACTGTGTGCTATTCGAAGTGCTACTGCACTCCTTTCTGTAAGGCCGGTTTGCTCATTCTTGTGTTGTCATCATTGTGTTCAGTGTGCTTGCTGACTGCCATAGAGAACATATTGCTCAACTAGAAGAGATCTGAAGCTACTCATTCTTTTTCTGAAGTGTCAGCTGTTCTGGTGGATCCCTATTCCTGTTCCTCCCTTCAACCTAGTCTTTCTGTCTTACAGCTCAATGTCAACTGCCACTTTGAAGTCTGCCAGAGTTATAGTCTTGTTGACTAGACTCTTGGTGCCACATGAGAGAATCTACTATGTTTTATTTCCAGCTCACATAATTGTCCCCAATCTCAGGGTTAGTGAACCAAGTTAGTCTCTGTTGATATTTATGAAAGATGAGGGACCACAATCATCATTTATCATAAACCTCATTCCCAGGTTTTGTTCTATAATGAGTAAAGACTCCTTATTGGAATCAGTTTGACTGTATATGAAAAACAGTGTCTTGTGTTGAAAATTATTTTCAGCATGACTATGAAATACTCTATGCAAATGAAAATACCCTTACTTGGCCTTTGATGTATTCTGGTCCTTCCAGAATCTCTGTTCTCATCATATATAGACTGGCTGTCAGGAAAAACAAGCTACCCATTGGAGCCATATTCTGTTGGTAGACCACACACCAAGATCACCAGGTCAGTTTTCACACAAATAGTGTCTGGCATGGCAGAGCAGAATAGGTCTTTCCACAGAAAGTTGTTCTTGCTTGCCCTCAACATGAGTCACTGTGGGCTGCCACTCTCTTGGATGTGCCTGTTGGATGTGCTTGTAAGTACTCTTGGGTGGAGTCTGGATTGAGATATTTGTGGGGCAAACAGAGACAGAATAGAAGCCAAGTGAGCTTTAGCCCTCTGATTTTTTTTTTTTCAGTTTGCCACAAATCCAGATCAGCTACACTATCAAGATAGTTATCTCCAGCACCTAACAAAGTAGGGGCTTCCTGAGTGGCATCCAGGTACTTCTTGGGCTCTTTCTTCCTATCATTCTCACATTCCATCACATTTTCCGATTCTCTTTTGAACAAACCCCACTTTAACCACTCCTGAGTTTCTTCAACCACCAAACTTTAATTCAAGAGCTATGCTCTGGTTACAGTTTAAGCAGAGGAATGCATAATAGTGTAAAATAGTCACCATAGTCCTTTAGTAAAAAGAGGACAGCTAGCTTGGAAGGAGGGTTTGCAAAGAACTATGGACTCTTTCTAATCAAGGCGGTCAATCAAAGTTGTCAGCACTAAGGATAAAGATATGAGGGGGAGGGTTGTAGCTCAGTAATAGAGTGCTTGCCCAGCATGTTCAAGGCTCTAGATTCCAGTCCCACTACCAAAGAAAGACTAAAGGCATGGGTACTTTATTTGGCTTGTTCTTCTTCCCTTTTAGGATAGCTGGGTAAGTGATAGAATAGGACCATGGAATGCTTAGCCCTCTAACATCTTTCTGAGGCTTGAAAGGTCCATAACAGGTGGACTTGGTGAGTGCCAGGACTGGGGATGATTGAAAGGGTGTTTTGAATCATGGCAACATGGCAACAGAGAAATAAAACAGATAGATCACAAGTGGCTGGTAGAAATAGACTAGGAGAGAATTTTAACACCTAAAATATGACAATGATTTATCCCTACCAGTAGCATCTGAGATTCATAAGACATTTATTTTCCCTTGATCTGAGAGTCTATATTTACATTATATTTTCTTCTAAAATTTTCCTTATTTCCTTGTTCCAGTCTTCTCTTTCTCTTTTAACTGCCACCTCTGGTTTTTTGTTTATTTGTTTAATATCTGAGATCAGTACCATAAAGCCTTCCTTTAATTGCCGTATGTTCAGTGTTACATTAATGGTGACTTCTGTTCAGAGGCTCATGAAGAATAGCTATTGGATATGGTTGTGATAGTTTCTGTATCTTCGTGAGGGTCTTTAAAATGTGGGACAGAATAAGAATAGACTTTATGGACAAGAGATTTTAAAATTATTACTAATCATGAAATGACATTTTTAAAAACCAAATGAGAGAGACCATGGCATATGCTTCCTTCGTAATCCCTATGTGAGTATTATAAAGAAACCCTGGGCCATGGTGAATTGCAAATTAAATTATCTTCAATACACTTATGTGGCATTTTCAATTTTCCTTGCTATTTAGTCTTTTTTTTTTTTTTTTATATCTTATATCATTTGTATTAGGTCTTCCCCTTTCCATAGCCGTCTTGTCTTTTCTCTGAGATTTAGAGACCTTGTAGGCAAGCATAATTCTGGGCTTTCATTTGGCTCTTGTGTTATAAAATGGCATTTGTGTGGTCCCAGAGTGTTCCTTCATTTTGCTCTTTCATGGGTATGCTGGGAATTGTGACATTTAAGAAGTGACATTGCAAAATTGGACATGTCAGTTGGCAATAGGGCTCTTCCAGCCTTAAAGATTGCCAGGAACTCGAGATGGCTGAAACTGCTCTGGACTTATTTCTGGCAAAAGTACACAGGGCAAAAAATACTCTGGACAGGTCAACATTGAATCACATCATATCATAGTACATGACGAGATGCTTTAATCTTGTGTTTAGACTCACTCAGGCGAAATGGTGGTGGAGAGACTTGTAGTCCAACAAAATTAAACTGAGAGAAACTTAGTGTATTAATTTATTAGTAGTAGGCAAGAATAAAATAATATATAAAAGTTCAAGGTGAAACCACCAAGACTCCATTCTTGGTTGTAATCAGGCTCTTGATTTTGGCCATGACTCATGACATTTAATTGTTTGAGTAAGTTTTCAGTGATTTGGAAAATGTCTTGAGTCAAAAGAAAATAGAGTAAGACAGAAGGCTGACCACAAGTCACACTGTGTAGGAGGAGGCGCTCTTAAGATATACTTGGGCCAAATGGGTCACTGAATTTGCTGGTTGACTCTTGGGTTTCACCCATTTGAACTCAGAAGTGTGATCCTCCCAGTGGCAGTTGAGAGATAGAGTCTAGGATTATATTGCAGCATGAGAAGTCTCACAAGTAGGATTCCATTGTGATCTTACATTCAGTCTTTCTTGACTTGAAAAGCTAGATCCCATTAAGGTGTGCTTGCTGTTGCTGTCTCAGAAGAGTGTTGCTGTAAAGGACTGGATGAAGTGCAGCTCTTTTCCATATTTTTCTGCTCACCCAGAATCTCAGCTGCAGGTAGCTTGTTGACTGTGTCCCTTCCTCTGCGACTAGTAACCCCCATCTTTCCTATTCTGTAATATCCTTTCTACCTAGTCATCCCTTTCTGTTCCCATTGCCAGCACCTCATATTCATTTAGCTCTGTAATATCTGGTCAAACACAGTACTCTTCAAGGCCTTTAGGCTCTTCCTCTGATACCTCCCCTTATTTCTGCCTATATCACTCAGGACATACTCTTCCTGTGCACCAATTGAAAACTGAGCCCTTGTGTGCTCTGGCTTTCCTGCGTCTAGTCTTGGTTGCATTACTTCCTTACCACTCTGCTTCCAACAGCCTTCTCCCAACCCGACTTACTTCTACTTCTTGAGTGGGCCTCGTATTCCTCTCATAACTTTCTTGAATGGCCTCTCTCCCTTCTTTGCCCAGTACAGTCTTCATTCAGGAAGAAGTCATGGCATAGATGCTATGCTCTATATCAAGTGTTTTCTGGTCCCTATCTTGACACAATTTCTGCCAATGATAAATAGTGTTAGCATTGTATATCTTTCTTGTAATATCATGCTCTGCCTTCCACAGAAATAATTTGTATATTTATCCAGGTAACACTTCAAAGTAAGGGTTATAGTTTATTTTTCCTGTCTAGAAAATCACTTTGGAGCACATAGTAGTAGTAGGATATTTGTTTAACAAGTGGTGTTCATGTAAGAGAGGTGAATGGATGGGGTAGTGTAATCACGGATAGATCCCAATGAGAAGATACAGTATATCCATGAATTGTCAGAAGACAGAGATGAGTAGATAAACTGATGTAAATGGCCTTGAGAGGATCACATGCTAGAGGGGACTGAAGAGATTTCATGCCTAGCACTCAATAAAAAGTCATCCTGATCTGGCTAGCACAGGACAGGTGCCAAAGAGAATTGTTCACTGACTGCCAGCCAACTTCCCCAACAGTGTAAACAGTACAACTTTGTAAACAGTACAATGATTATCGAAGAGGTTGTTCTATATCATAGTGTTGCTGTATAATAACATCAACTCAAATGCCAATGAAGTTAATGACTGTTTGGGTATCTGCTAAGTAGCCGTTAAGCTGTCTGAACCATTAACCATTGTTACTGAGAAATCACTTTTTCCTCATGGAAAAGAAGATTTTTAAAGTTTAAATTTTAGTTTTCTTTTATCCTCAATTTTAATTATTTCTTTGAGAATTTTATATCTTGATCATATTCATGTCTATCTCTAAAATTTTCCCAGATACAACTCCCTTGACCCTGTGTTGTCTGAGTTTTTTTTTTTAAAAAACAAACAACTATAGTTTGTATGGCTCATATACTCTTAGGTGTTTGGTCTTGCACTGAAGCATGGTCAACCTTCCAGGGGCCACATCCTTAAAAATGAGTCTTCCTCTCCCAGTAGTTATCAGTTGGCAATAGCTACTCAGCTAGTGCTTGGATTTAGTACCCACCCTTTCCCCTGTATGCTGGGATTTTGTCTGGCTAGAGCCTGTGAAGATTTTGTACATACTATCTTGATTGCTGTGAATTCATATATTCAAATGCTGTGCTGTAGCTGGAAAACACTATTTCCTTGTCCCCATCCATGGCCCCTGGCTCTTACAATCTTTCTTTTTCCTCTTCCGCAAAGATTATAAACCTTGGGAAAGGAGATGTGGTGTAGATGTCCCATTTAGGACTAAACATTCTTCAGTATTAGCCTCTATACTTTGACCAGTTGTGGGGTTTCTCTGTTAATCATCATCTACTGCAAAAAGATTCTCTGATGAGGGTTGAGAGATGCACTAATTCATGGCTATAATGATAATTCATTAGAAGTCAGTTTAATACTATGCCCATATAGCAGAATAATAATAGTATGTTCTCTCCTATGGTCTGTGATCTGTCCAGCCATAGGTTCTTAGCCCCAATAATGGTACCAGCTGTGGGTTTCATCTTGTGAAGTGAGACTTAAATATAATCATAAAGTGGTTGGTTACTCCCATAACATTCATGCCACTCTTGCCCCACTAGGCCGATCGTAGCAGTCCAGTTGTTATTGTAGCTTGCATGGTTCATAGCTGGGTAAGACGGTGATTACCCTTCTCTTGCGGTAGTGTACATAGTATCTTTCAGCACTGTGAAAGCTCCCCAGTAGGGATGAAGCTTCCAGGTGAGTACCAGCTTGATTTCTGAATGTTCTAAGACTCCAGTATAGAATATCTTCTGCAAGAGGGCATCACCATCAAGTTCTGCAAGGTAAGCACAACATCATCAAAAAATATCCTGGAATGCTTTTAGTTTTGTGAAAGGTCTAATTTTGGAGAGTTGATACTGCCATTTGGAGCCAGTGTCCAAGCAGATGGCAGTTTTGCCTCATAAAGTCTCTTAGGAAAGCCGAGGTACATGGTTGGTGTTTGTTGCAAGTGGAATAAATGCAATAGTAGGTTGGGCACTCAAATCACACTGGCTTGTCATCATTGACTAGTGATCACAAAGTAGTTCTCTTATCTTTATATGTTCTCTTATATTTGAGGCAAAATAGTCCCAAGTGTATTTGCCAACTTCATGAAGCCATACATATGTCCATAATCTGTATTTGCTTTACAAAATGAGCCAACACCTAAATGAACTGCCATACTTGCTATAAAATCTACATCTCAGGGTCAAACTTGAAACTAGAATTGTTGTCCTATGAGACAGCATTAGCTATACAAAGCTTATCGTCCATAGCACTGTTAAGAGGAGGTATTTAAAAACACACTACTGAAAAGAATACCTCACTAAAATCTAAAGTTTAAGATTCATAAAGGTTAATCATCTAATAAAGTAAGAACATTTCTCCTAGTTGAACAGTCTACATTGATTTTAAGGGTGTGGTATTGTTGTAACTAGTCAGTCTGTTATAATTTTATCATCCTGGACAAGGAAATATCTAGGAAGGTGTGGAATCTCGCACAATGTCACGTATCTTATTTTCCTAGGCTTGTTTTTTTTTTTTTAAACTAAATATCCTGAATTTTATTCTTATGCCAGTTTCCAGATAAGCAAGAGTAAGTAGAAATTTTAGTTATCTTTTTGAGAAACTTTTCCTTGAAAGCTTGAAGAGAAAAATAATTGGCAAACTCTCTTACCCGTCTAGCCACATCACATTTGCGTATTCCATCCTTAGGAACAGCCTGGAGCTTACACAGTCAGACAAGATAGTAGTTGCTAAGTATCTAGCACCGGGCCTGTCCCTCAGTGAAAGCCTGCTCCCTTTCCTGGAGTTTATAATCAAAGCCACCTTTTAGATTCTAGATGAGACTGTGTTTTGGAGGCTTAATTGACATGTTTGGCTTGTCTCAGTATATTCCTCGAACACACAGCTTTTCAGTACTTCCAGGGAACTCAGTTGTATTCTAAATGAGGCCACTAACACAGAGCAGAGTAAAGAAGGAGAAAAACACACACACAAACAAACAAACAGAGATGTCACTTGGATGTCTGCTTTTAGAAGGGCTATAGAACTGAAGGAACATCAGATTGGGGGAGAGTAGCAGGGAGAGAATGGGAGTGCCCAGTTAGAACTGTGTGGTTAGAGATTTTATTCTTGGAGTTGCTTGGAGTTAAGACTTGATGTGGGGAGAGGAACAGCTGGAGAGGCTTTGGGCAGAGAGGTACAGGGGACAGCAAGGAAGCCAGTGAGATGGAAGCCAGGGCAAAGGAAAGGTCCTAGACAAACTTTGAGGCTTTTCTTAGAACCTGCTCACAATCACCAGTGTCCAGCCAGTGATGTCACATGGAGCTACTATATGTATGATGGTTGATATCTTTATTCATGTTTTTATCAGTGTCTATAGCAGCAAAAATTGTAAGACCGACTGTCTCTATTGTCGATGTATCAAGGGGTGACCATATGTAGGATGTATACCATTCTGTTCTGTTTGATGCTGAGGTTAGAGTGCCTAGAATTGCTCCCTGTTTCAGTGATCTGCTATTTGCTGGTACATATCCAGGAAGACATTGAATGTCTATAATGCGCTTAAGCCCTCTCATTGTAGTGTTTTCCTTTAATTACCCTGGTAGCAAAAGTCCATCTCCTATTGTTACTTTCATCAGTAGCAGGACAAATACGCATTATTTATAGGACCAAAGGCAAGCTCCTGCGGCATATAAAGTAAATTAATAAGGTTGGCTCAGCATTAAGCTATGTCAGAGCTGAGTCCAATTTTATTCCGGTCCAGGGATGACTTTCTATGTGGCCTTTCTGGCTCTGAAGCTAATTTGGATGCTGAGTAGCCCCACAGGTATTTATATGTAGCGTTTGGTATTTTTACTGGGTCCTATTCTTCTCCCTTGGATCACCTAAAATGGTTAAGAATTTTCTAGTGGGATTAAGGTTGTGATCTCGGGAGGGGTGGGACATCTGCTCTTGGTTATTTTTGTGTGAGCTCCTTCCCCTTAAATGTATGCTCACAAATGAGCCACAGCGTTATCTTCTGGGATTGAGAGAAGACGGGTCTTGGTGCCGCTCCTGAACTTGGCCTCTGAGCCATGGCTTCTCAAAGACACTCAGGTAAAAATTCCCTGTTCTTTCTCTTATCTAGAGAACAGTTGTTTCAGGCCCACAACTCTTGTCATTGGTCTAAAAGATAATTTGGATTGAATTTAGTGCTGTGTAAACGGTAAGTAAATCCTGGCTGCTGTCTGTTTTGATCTTGTTCTGATTTAAAGATGAAAGCATTCTTCCTCGAGTAAGCTTAGGCGCTCGATTTGTTGATTAGTGTTGTTTTGTTTTGTTTTGTTTTGTTTTTTACTTTATTTTACATTTCAGGATGTCTAGTGAAACTAAGATATGAGGAAAGAAGTTTGATTTTGTGTTTGTTGTTTGGTCCGGGCTGTTAGGAATTTTGGGTCATTCATCTCTACAGTACTTGAAGTCTAACTTAAGGCTTTAGGGAAAGGGAAATTGAGTATGGAGAGGGCAAGGGGATTATATTTGTAACTAAAAGTATCCATAAATGACTTAACACATCTTCCCTTTTACTGAACAATAGTCTTAATTTTTCTAAAGAATCGGTTACAGGTCTCTTTGTTATGGAAAACCTGGCATTTGTTATTCTTAGCTGAAAAAGTTTCCTATCTCTTAAAGACCATGAGTGAGGGTTTCCTTGTGTTTTATAGCTTGGTATTAGGGAGCCTTTGGCCCTGTGAAATAGGGGCTGGAGGATGGACGCCCAGTCCTGTGTGTCACTCCCTTAAGCCAAGAATGTAGCTGCTGCTCTGCTGCCCTCTGCCCAAGTAACAGCTCGCCTGCTTGGAGCTGGTGATAGTTGGTCAGAAACCAAACACTTGCTCCTGACTCCAGACTTTCAGGTTAAGGGACAAAGTTACTACTGATGGTAGGCTCTTTATTTTATTGTTTTATTTTTTATGTTTGGAAGTTTTTATGTTTGAAGCTTGGGATTGCCCGTTGGTATTTTTGACAATGGAAATAGTTTTTGAAAAAATTTCTTTGTCAGTATTTCCAATCACATATACTGCAGTGGAGTTCCCCACATGAATCAAGTAATATATACTTTCTGTTTGTTTCCTTGTGTTTAAAAGCTGTTTGATGATTTTTCTGTAACCCTCAAAGATTGTTTTACAAACATGGATTGGTACCACATGTCTGAGGTGGTGATTATCTGCCAACCCATCAGCTGGACCAGTTTCCCTAATGGGCCTTGACTCCATATCAACTGGTAGATTAGTTACAATTGGCTTACCTAAAAATATTACCTAAACTCTTGGTGGTAACAACAAAATAATAATAATAGTAATAATAAATAAAATAAAAGCAAAATTGTTAGAACAATTGTTTATACTTATCATATGATTTTACAAATTAAGAACTAACAGTTTGCATTGTGATAAGTTCATTGGTCCATAGAAGCAGAGAGTAACTCCTTTCATAGAGGAGAGAGAAGCCCTCACAGGAGGAAACTCAGTGTTGTTCTGAAATGGGCTTCAGTTGAGCAACAGGAAGGCTCAGATCTTTGGAGTTGGACTTATTTTTAGTAGCCATCCACACAAGCAGGACATTTTAAGGACAAAGGTGTATACTTTTAACATTGAACATTTTTGTCTGAAAAAAACCATCAATTTAATTCCTGTTACTCTTTGGCTTTTCAAGTCAGGGTCCATGAATAGGGTGTAGAGAGAATTCAGGTTATTTTTTTATTATCCTACAGTTACTAGTTCTCTTCACAAACCAATGAACTACCTCATACACCTGCCAGCCGCCCCTCCTCCACCTTTTTGGTTTTTGAGGCAGGATTTTACTGTGTAGCCCTGGCTGTCCTGGAACTTATTCTGTAGACCAGGCTGTCCTGGGATTCACAGAGATCCACCTGCCAAGAGCCTGCTGTTCCTCCCCCACCTTTCAGTGCTAAAAATGGAAATTGAGAGTTGGGGAAAGAGGAGAGGATTTGAAGTAAAGTGCCTTTATTTTTTCTTAAGGTTATTTTATTCTCCCCCACCTAGTCCTATTGTGGGGATGAGTATATCCTGGCCTGGCTCCCTGTGCCTTCTGAACCTTGATCGCCCTCAGAACACATATCCTGCCTTAAAGACTCCAAGAATCACATCCCTTGTGGAGCCTGCAGGAGCCAACCCTGACTTCCCTTGAAGGACAATCCTAAGGACAGCCTCTCCAGGAGGACCCTGTTGGGGAAGGCTAGGCAGGAGGTTCTGCAGTCTCCCTGATGAGACCTGAAGCAGAGGAGAGGTGAAAGGTCACACCCTCTTTGCTCTGTGCCAAGCTTTCCAAAGGAGCAGGTGCTACTCCCTTGGGTCCCTAAGAGGCCTGACCTCACATACATTTGAACCCACTAAAGCAGTTGCTCTGAACCCAACTCCAACCCAGCCAACACCAACACAGGAAGGATAATTATTCTGGTGCAGAGGGAGGAACCAAGGGAGAGCAAGCCAATGGCTGATACTCCACAGACCCTGTAATATCTGGCACCAAACCCCAAGGTGATCCAGTGGCCCTGTTAAATGCGGTAAAGTGCCTTCTTAAAATCCCAGACAGACAGAGTGTAGTAGGTCACAGCTTTGTCTGATGGAAGAATAAATGCAGATATGGTTTCATTTAATAATTACATATCCAGCCCTTCTTACACCAGACATGAACTAAAATGGTGTTATCTGTACATCAGTGACCCAAAAGAGCTTTCAATTTTTTAACCAAATGTGGCATTCTAGAGACATTGCCAGTAACATTGAATCACTGTGTTCATGTTATATTTTTAAGCAACAACAACAATAATAAATTCTTGGTGAATTTTCTACAAAATTTGATGATAGGCTGCTTTTCACCTGTGACTCATAAGTTCCATCTCCCTGAGACTATTTAGGTGTTTATTCCCAAATGTCTGACAACACTTCCAGGTGTGTGTTAGCATGTCTGTCACACAATTGTCCTATTCATCAGTTGAGGCTTCCTTCTATTTGTTGACTGTCCTGAGGAGTGCACTATGTCCTTTTCTCTGGAAGCCAACATTTATTGCTATGGCACCGACATGCTGCACTGAGCAATGAGCTGGCTTTTGTTTTCCCTCTGGGTGGTGTTCAGTGTTTGCTTGGTCAGAGCAGTCAGGCAAAGCACACAGAGAAAGAAGGGTGCCTAGATAGAGCGCCCACTTTCTCCTGAAATGTTCATTTGAACCACTTGGTTTGAGTGGACAGATGAACATTAGCAAGTATCTAAAACCGCAAGCAAAACTTCGTGAAATACAAACCTTCTCTAACAGGTATACACTAAGAAAAGTACTTTAATTAGTGCATACGCAGTTGCTCTTTGTTTCTAAGTGTTAGTTGGATATGTGTATGATTCAGTGTCTATATACATCTGTGTGAGGCTGCTTGAGAGGAGAGAGAGAGAGAGAGAGAGAGAGGAGAGAGAGAGAGAGAGAGAGAGAGAGAGTATGTGTGTGTATACATATCTGTATGTGTCCCCATAGGTTCATATGTGAGCTTGTTGAAACGCCAGTGGTCAGTGTTGGGTGTTTTCAGTTTATTTTTGGAGACAGTCTCTCACTGAACCTGGAGCCCATCGGTTCAGTTAGGCTGACTGGCCAGGATAAGCTTCAGGGATTGTCCTGTCCCTGCTTCCTGAGGCACACACCAGTGCACCTGCCTTTTTATGTGTGTGCTAGGGAGCCAAAGTCAGGTCCTCATGCTCACACAAGCATGTAACTGTTAGATCAACCCACCCCCAGCCTCTAAATTCTTTTGTTGAGATACTGACGTTTCTGTAGGTACCTCTTGGCATGTTGGAGATAAATCAAGTTTTCTTTCTTTTTTTGGAAAGAGGAAACACGCTTATTAAATGAAGAATAATGTGTCTTTTGAAGCAGGCATAGAAAGTCAGACTGACACCTTAGAATGGATAGGTGCCATTTGATTCCCTAGCTAGATGTATTAAGCTAGGCATCCAGAATTGCTTTCCTTAAACACATTTGTACCAAAGATATCTTAGAAAAATCAGATGACAATTCACGTGGCTGAAAGGTATTGTTTAGATTTGGGGACCTTGGGATAATGGGAGGTGAGTTTTAAAATCAGGACATAGTATTTTGTTTTTTAAATCAGGACATAGTATCAAGTTCATTTACCCATAAATGTAGAAGAGAATTTGGTTCATGAAAGAGAAAAAAGTTCTCCCAAAAGGAAAGTCAATATTGCCTAGAAATAGAGGCTCAGATCATTGGATCAGAATCCATTCTGAGTGCCTGTCCACACGCTGAAGTTTTAGAAGGGCAACGGTAGTAATCTTTTCCCATCTGCCTGCCAGTAGGGCACAGTGAATAATTTCTATATATAAGGTCCTGAACTAGGTCCCTGGGCATTTGTTATAGTGACAGAAACATCACTTCCGTGTACAAATGAAGGCCACAGTGAGATTAAAATTCATCAGAGAGATACCCTAGGACACAGTGTCTCCAGAAGAAGCAATAAAGGAAGCAGCATTGTCACTGCATGTAGTAATATTTTCATTTAATGATAGATGACCTTTCCAAGTTAAAACCACTATAAGTCAAAGCAAATGTGTCTAGAAGTTTGTAGGGTATAAAGGGTTGAATGTTGCATGTACTTAAAAATTGCTTAGGGGATATATTTACTTCTCATGCAGAAGAGCAGGAGACTCAGCAAAAATAGAGAGAGCCCCACCACGGAGGTTCCTTTTCCTTCTTGTCTAGAGATTTCTAATGAAGGCAAAGGACAAACTGCCAGCTTCTCCCCACCACGGATTCCGAAGTGTGCTCCATCTTCCTTGGCACCCAGCACTTAGGACATGTATTCTCCTTTAGCAACCTTTGTACCAGCATTGTTGTTTGTCCTTAGCACCTGATGTTAATTCCTATGAATGTTTTTCTCTCGAAACTACTCCCCGTATTTTATGTGAGGTTTTGGTATAGTAACTATGTCACCAGTAGGAATATATTACTCCAGCTTTGTAGTAAAACAGATGCTATAAGGGTTTGAAATAGTTTTGTACCAAAGAATCATATAGTTAAAAAAAAATGAGAGGTTGGATAATTTAGGTTGCCCAAAGTTTCACTTAGACTTTTTGCTAAATAAAGTTAATATATTTGACATTACTACATACTTTAAGTATTTCCAAATTGTTTGTGCATTAGAGGAGAAAGCCAACATTCCTAGACATGCCTATTTTATATTTGATTAATAGTTGTTTCCACACATAGAAATGACTTGAGTCAACGGTTAAAAATGAGTCCTAAAATAGTCCCTTTGAAATCTGTCTTCTCCAGCTGCATACAGAATCTGGTCTTACGTATATTGTGATGGGGAATCTGAGATCCTTATTTCACCTGCTTTTAAAATAGAAAAATATAGCCAGATGGTGGTGGGACACACCTTTAATCCCAGCATGCTGGAGACAGAGGCAGATAGATCTCTGTAAGTTCCAGTCCAGCCTGGTCTACAGAGCAAGTTCCAAGGCAGCCAGGTTTTTATAAATCCTGTCTCAACAACAACAAAAACAAAAACAAACAAACAAACCAACCAAAAAGATAGACTGCCAAAAGCTAAAACTTAAAAGTACTGAGATTTGAGGACTTTTTTTTTTTTAACTTGGAGTTGGCTCATTTACTGTCTCTTTGGTGTGCTTTATGAGCCTGTGCTAAAGGAATGAACTGGAGGTGTGTATTTTCATTGATGGATATTTCTAATACACTTTGAATAGGCATGTCCAGCCTGCAGCCTGCAGACTACATGCATCCCAGGGTAGCTATAAGTGTGACTCAGCACATTCGTATATCACAGTATTATGTCACATTGTCAAAAGGCTGGAACCTTGCTCCTAGGCTTGGCAGGTATCTGTCTGGTACTCTGAACCATACTGTAACTAGCCTTGTCTTGAAAACCTGTAAATACCAGTTCATGCCTGTAAAAATCTCAACATTTAGGAGGTCAAAGTAGAAAGTTTACTACAAGTTCATGACCAGTCTTGGCTACAGCATTAGACTTTGTCTAAAAGCAAAGTCAAGACAAAACCCCTAGATACCTATAAATGAAATCTGCTGTGTTTTCTAGCATTTGATTTCCTTTTGTGTGACGTCAGCACCTATTTTAACCATAAAGGAAGGGCTCCTTTTAGGTGGGAATCAGTACAGTTCTTAAATAGAGAAATATTTAGAATCCATTACGGCTTTTCTAGACATTAAGAGAGTGATAGTAAACAAAAAATAGACAACTTGGTAAGGGAAAATGATTGCTTTTCAGATATTAATGATAGGATTGCTGTGCTGCACAAATTCTGTTTCCTTGCCATTGGCACTTAGAGCCACTGATCGTTTGAGTTCCTTGTATTTACTGTCTCATTTTATTTAGCTTATGGTTTAAAGGATTAAAACCAAGGACTCATGCATGTTAGACAGGGATCCTGGCCTTTTATCCTCAGCCTTTTAAAACTTAAAAAAGAAAAAAAAAATCATGAGGTGGCAGTTTGATTCAGTCACAAAGGCTAGCTTTGAAATCCCTCTACAGAGCAGACAGGCCTTTAACCTGGGATCCTGTTGTATCATTCCCTGAGGAGCAGAGATTACAGGTCTATACCACCAGGCTGACCTGGCTTTTCAAATGAGGTCTTAGCAGGAAAGTTCATCTTTGTTGATGTGCACAACCAACTGTTGCACAATTTCCACATGGCAGAAGCAAACAAATGGGAGAGACCGGTTAGAACATACGGAAAGGGGTTTCCACGGGCAGTCATGGCCACGGGTACTTGTGCCTGTAGGCCACAAGAAGTTGGAACAGATGCCTCAGAGTAACTGGGTAACTCAAGGAGATCGGTTGGGCTTCCTTGTGTGTTTGTAGTTTGTGTCTACCTAGATGCACAGGGTACATGGCTAGGGTTCTTAGAGAAAAGCACCAGCAAGAGTTAGTCTCTCATTCTCCCTATTGACTTGACAGCAATACAACTGTGCCAAGCAAAGATCGTTGTACAAAAATGTCACTCATGTACTTTCTGTGTCAGTTCTCTGACATGAGGGACCTGGATGGTGGATGTGTCAGTGGCCATTGTGTATGTTCCATGGCCCTGCTTTCCCTTGTGGAGCGAGACTGGCATAAGAGACTGACAGTCCAAGTGAGAGTTCACCAGCCTCAGCCCAAGCAGCCCAAGCGCGTTCCCAGACAAAGGGTGTGGTTTCCTTAGCTCACTCTGCTATTTGGTTGCCTATGGCAGCAGAATCGAAACAACTTGGACATGTGGTTGCGTTTAAAAAAAAAAAAACAAACCTGGGAATAGAACCCAAAGCAGGAGTGTGGGGCCATTCAGTTGGTGGAAGAGCTGCGGTGAGTAGCAGGCAACTGCTCATTTCTTTCCCCATTCTTTTTCTAAAGTACATGCAGGATGAATAGTTTCAGTTCAAATGGTTTCAGTTCTTGTGTTTCTAACACAAATTAAATAATTGCTGTCTATTTGCTTATGCAAATTCCTTTTTTAATGGGAGAAGAAAATTAGCATATGAGTAACGAAATAGAAACCCTTCCTGGTGGCAGGATTCTCTAGAAAAATGACTTGGCAAAGGAACTGGCAGCAGAAGACCTTAGCGTGGATCTGGGATTCTGTAGGCTTGTTACTTATGGTTGTTTAGGGGCACAACTGGGGCGCTGGTGGGGAGCAAAGGGAGTTTGTTTATATGAAGGGACTGGAGGGAGGACGTTCTTGGAATTATTGGCTTAGCCCTTTGCAAAAGTCAGTTTTCCAGATTATACTTAAAACTTTTGCTGTTTAGAACAGCAGATATGCCAAAAGGATGGTTAGGCTAGCCCTCACGGTCTGGACCTGAGAGAGATTTGATTTTGATGTGTCACAAAACTGTACTTCACTGTGACAATCATTCATAATTGCAGAATGTGCCTGTGCCAGGCGACAATGCCTGTTGCCCAGACCTCAGCCACCAGGAAAATATCTGGGGCAAAACTCTCTGGGATCTTTTCAAGGACTGACGCTGCTTCTGCCGGTTTCAAGTCCATTTAATTTAAACCTTTGGAGCAAGTTGATGAGGGCTGCATGTGTTCCTGGGGGGTGATGACTTAGCTGTTACGTTTCTGTTGGAATTAATAGAACTGTATAGACAGGAGGGAAAGTCAGACCACCTGAAAATATTTGTCCCCACCCTAAAAAGTGACAATGTGGGGTCAAAGCTGGAAGGGAGGCTTCTGGCTTGCTGTGTGATAGGCAGCTATGGGAGCAGTGGTCCCAGCCCTGCTGTGCCCCATTTTTTTGAGCTGTCTGTGCAAGCCAGCAGGACATTGTGTGGACCAGTGTTATGATGCACACAGTAAACCTGCCTGCCCAGTAGTCTTCTCTTCTTTTCTGCTCCACCTTACCCTCCCATTCCCCTTTCCATTCTTGGCTACTTTTCAACAATGGGTGAATCTCTCAGTCAGCCTAAGGTCGGGCCCACTTGTCCTCTTCTGAGCCAGCACCATGATTTCTGACAGGTCTTTAGGGAGTTCCTAGCCCTTTACCTGTGATACTTAGAGTTCAAATCAGAGGCATTTTCTTCCTGGGAGCCATAGTGAAGTATCTGTTGCTGCGGCACTTGGTCATGAGCCAGGCTGAAGTGGAAGCTGGACCCTGAGGACTCAGGGTTTTCCTAGCTACATGGCAGCAGGATACTGCAACCTCCCGGGCCTTCGGTGGCAGAGCATCCCGCACTCATTTGTTCTGCTTGCTTCCCCCTACAGGTCCCTCCAGCTATAAGGTGGGCACCATGTCTGAAAAGTTTGACTGTCACTACTGCAGAGACCCCTTGCAGGGGAAGAAGTACGTGCAGAAGGATGGCCGTCACTGCTGCCTGAAGTGCTTTGACAAGTTCTGCGCCAACACCTGTGTGGAATGCCGCAAGCCCATAAGCGCCGATGCCAAGGTAACTGTTGTTGCTGATGGGGGAACGGGGCAGGCTGGGTGGGTTTCAGGTGTTCTCCTGCAGCGTTGCCAGCAATGCTGCCATTTTGAATTCTCTTCACAGCAGCCTTAAGTACTTGAGGCAGGTGTTTCTGATGTCCCTAGCTTTGAAAATATATAATATGGGCCTTGGACTCAACGACCTGCTAAGGCACCGCCAGCTCTTTCATAGTATAGGTTGAATGGCCTTTAGCCGAAATGCTTAGCAATAGAAGTGTTTGATTTGAGATTTCTTATTTTATAATACATCTACATATTTAATGAAGGGTACTCAAATGGTACTCAAGTCTAAACACAAAATGCATTTACATTTCATGTCTACATAGCCTGAAGGTGATTTTATACAATGTTTTCGTTTTTTAAATTAAATATAATTATATCGTTTTTCCCTTTCCTTTTCTCCCTCCAACCCTTTTGGGCATCCTCCAGCTCCTGCACACTTCCCTCAAATTCATAGCCTCTGGCCTCCTTTTCTTTTACTGTGTGTGGAATGGCATTTATGCACTGTAGCTGAATGGACTGGAAGGGTCTTATTTTCCCCAGGGACACAGAATAAACTGTGTGTTGTGCTTTGACACTGTGACTGTGACCTGGCCCATGAGCCCAGATGTGCCCTTTTCTCTCATGAGATCTGTCTGTTAACCCTTAAACCGCTTGAGATTCTGGAGCCTTTTGGATTTCAGATTTCCCCCCCCTACTCTTATGTACTTTGGGAACTGGGAGGCTTTCGTCTTCACTACAGTACTACTCTTCCTGGTACTCCTAAAAGCACTCACCACAGGGCATCCCTGCATGGAGGGGCCTGACATTGGCGTGAGTAGTTACCTGGCCCTTGACAACCTGGTATCTGATGGTAAGGCTCCTGCCACTGGTCCTGCTGGCCCTCACAGTGGCCACCCTGCTCTGCTTGATGTCCAGGAAGTGCATTATAAGAATCGCTACTGGCACGACACCTGCTTCCGCTGTGCCAAGTGCCTTCACCCCTTGGCCAGTGAGACCTTTGTGTCCAAGGATGGCAAGATCCTGTGCAACAAGTGCGCCACTCGGGAGGACTCCCCCAGGTGCAAAGGGTGCTTCAAGGCCATTGTGGCAGGTACTGCCCGCCCCCCCCCAACCCTGAGGGCAGACATGCTGTGTGCTTGCTTGTCATGGTGGGGCTAACTTTGCTATGAGCTGCTTTGAGATTTTAGCATATATATGTACACGTATACATACATGTCTATATGCGTACGTATATATGCTCGCACACACGCACACACTCGGAGACTAACGAACACTGGAGAGAACAGTCTGTGGCAAGAGAATGAAGTGAAAAGTATGTAGCATTTCCTCCTTTGGGTGTAGTAAGTGATCCGTGCATGCTTCTTCCTCAGGCTTTTTTGGGTTAGGTAGACCCCTAGTGAAACTATTAAGTCATTGCAATGGTGGAGGTGGGCAGTGGGGCTTCAGGTACCTCTCCTAAATGGTCCTGCCAGGATCCCCACCTGTGACAGAACCCTGGGTTGGCATGACTGCAAGTAGCACTCAGATAGATTGAGGGAGGCCACTGACTGCAGGGCCTGCATCCTCTTGCCTCTGGGGTGGGCCGGGGAGCTGAGTGGATGCAGCTCCCTGCAGAGCCTGTCAGTGGGGCTATCAAAGTGTTTCCCCTGCAGGAGACCAGAATGTGGAGTACAAGGGCACCATCTGGCATAAAGACTGCTTCACCTGCAGCAACTGCAAGCAAGTCATTGGGACCGGAAGCTTCTTCCCGAAAGGGGAGGACTTCTACTGTGTGACTTGCCATGAGACCAAGTTTGCCAAGCATTGCGTGAAGTGCAACAAGGTATGTTGTGGTAGTTTTGCACCAAGTGCGGTCTCCCTGGAGTTTGGCAGTTTGCAGAGCACTTGTACACACATTATCTCATTCCATCTTCATGATAGCCCTGTGACGTAGGAATTATTGTGCCCATTTTACAGACGAGGAGCTGAGGCTTAGAAAGCAGTGCCACAGCTGATTGACTGTGTCCCTCTATTCTGAGCCGGCAGCCCTGGCTCTGGAGGCCTGACTCCTCCACTTTATTACCTCCTTAAGAGGCGCACCTTGTCTAGGCCTTGGTCTCCTCATCTGTAAATTGGGGATAATAATAGCACCTTCCTCCCATGGCTGTAGTGGTAATGAAATGAGATACTGTATCCCAAAGCAGCCAGCACAGTGCCTGGTTGTTAAATCTGAATCCTGGTGCTACACTCCCTGGTCTAGGCCATCACATCTGGAGGAATCACTTACCAGGATCAGCCCTGGCATGCCGAGTGCTTTGTGTGTGTTACCTGCTCTAAGAAGCTGGCTGGGCAGCGTTTCCACCGCTGTGGAGGACCAGTATTACTGCGTGGATTGCTACAAGAACTTTGTGGCCAAGAAGTGTGCTGGATGCAAGAACCCCATCACTGGTAGGCTAAAGAGTCCTTGCTAAGTCTGCCAGGCTAGGTTTTACGCATGGTAACCATCTCTCATTTTCCTGGCGTCGGTTCCATCCACAAAAGGCCCTTAGATAATGCCCTTCTACCCCTACCATTGTGGCCCTAAAGGCCCCTCCAAATAGTTTGGATTGTCTCTTAGGCCAGGTTAACCCTTGCAATGCAGAGTACTTCCTGACTACTGTTGACTAACCATGCCAGGAGTTCACAAGTCTGAAAGCAAGGCAATTGCACAGGGGTGTGGGGCAAGAGGAAGCAGGTGGGAGGAGCTAGTAGGGGGGTTAGGGGTGTAAAGAAGGAATGGGGAGGGTTAGGGAGGCTTTATACCACCCCATAGTGGAAGGCTAGTGCAGAGGGTCTGCTAGCAGGGTCATTTTTATTTAATTTTAATCTTCTTGTGATCAGAAGCAAAGCTAATCACTTCATTCCTCATCTTGCGGCCGCGATTCCACGTGCCCTGAGCCCTTTCCCAATTTTCCCATCTCCCCGGGGAGCCTTGAAATGTACATTTGAGAAGACTTTTGCCATCCTCAGGGAAAAGGACTGTGTCAAGAGTGAGCCACCCAGTCTCTAAAGCTAGGAAGTCCCCAGTGTGCCACGGGAAACGCTTGCCTCTCACCCTGTTTCCCAGCGCCAACCTCCGGGGCAGGCATCCGGGTGGAGAGAGGACTTGTCCCTCGTGGGTGGTGGTTCTTTATAGAAAAAATCGAAGCTTAGCAGCTCCTCCAGGCCCGGTAAGTGTACACCCTACAAACAGCCCAAGGTTGCCTCCTGGTGGCCACTTTGATGTCATGGCCCTGACTTAAAAAGACTTGTTATGTTGGGAGGTCGGTGTTCGTCACAGAGCTATAGTGGTGGTGGTATGGGAACAGGGGTTCTTTAAATCAAGGAAGCCATTAGCTGAGCTCTGGCATCTTTTCAGGTCCTTGACAGCCATAGAAGGGTTGCGGCGGCGCGGGGACAGTGGCGGCGCGGGGGACAATGCGCGTCGAGTAGAGGGGAGCAGAGAGCCCGGCAGACACTGACTGTGTGCCTGTCGGCTCTATGAACGGGCAAGTTGTCATTTTATCTCTGACTCCTGGCTTCCTCGACGGTCTTCATTCAGCTGTCTCTCTGTTTTCTTGTGTTTTTTCCACAGGGTTTGGTAAGGCTCCAGTGTGGTGGCCTATGAAGGACAATCCTGGCACGACTACTGCTTCCACTGCAAAAAATGCTCCGTGAATCTGGCCAACAAGCGCTTTGTATTTCATAATGAGCAGGTGTATTGCCCTGACTGTGCCAAAAAGCTGTAACTTGACAGGGGCTCCTGTCCTGTAAAATGGCATTTGAACCATGCTTTGTGTCCTTGGCTCTCTCTCTCTCTCTCTCTGCACCATCCATAGGGGAAGAGTGGGATTTCACCTCTTTAACGTTGCTCTTTCTGTCTTTTCCTCCCATTTTACAGTATTAATCAACCAAGGACACACAGTGATCATATTAGGATTTAGCAAAGAGCAACCTTGCAGCAAAAATAATTTCTCTGTTGCTGCAATGGAAAAACAAAAACTTAGACTGACTCTTCTGCATGTTTCTCATAGAGCAGAAAAGTGCTAACCATGTAGCCACTTCATGATGTAAGCAAAAAGCATAGGCGATAAAGCTCCCACTGAGATAGATACCTTTGGGGCTCAGTCGGGACGCACTGTGCAGTCATGTGACTGCTGTGCAAGAGTTGCAGCGGCTGCTCCAACTCCCTGCTCGCCTTCTCTGGGCAGTTTCCGAACTTGCCAGAATGCATGGTTTAACTTCCTTATCAAAACTCTGACCTTCCTTCAGTTCTTTTGTGCTTTCACACAACTAACATAGATTTCCAGAGAATTAACATTTTGAACTTTGCTGTAATTCTCAAGTGACTTTTCCCCCATACTACGTTTGACTTCCCTTCGTGGCGTGTTCTCTGAGCGTTCCTACTCTAAAGCATGGAACAACACAGGCGATTTGGAGCATCTACGCAGATCTAAGCAAACGAGCCTGTTTCAGAACAAACTCGCCACAGTGACTACTTCTGGAAGCTTAACAAGACTAACTCTCCTGTCCTTTTTAATTTTTTTTTTAAATTTTGTTTTAATGAGTAGTAAAATAGTTTATGGTTTTGGAAACTTGCATGACAATATTTGAGCTCCTCAAACGTTCCTGGCATTTTTGAGATTCATCCTGTAGACGTGACAAAACACTTTAGACCCAGCAGCTGAGCAGCACGAGGCTATTATCAACAAGAATACATTTCAAAGCATTGACAAGGTGAATTCCTTGTAACATAATCGTTGTCTGCTCTTGCGTTCAGAAGAGTGCAAAGTCCCTTTTCTTGTGATTCTTAGGACTTTCCCTCCAGAGTTTAGTTAGATCTCTGGGTCTGTCTAGAGTGGTCCATCATCCTTCACAGGCAGGGCTGGGTTTTCACCTCCTCCTCCTCTGAAATGCAGGATTGCCTACTTAACTGTACTCTCCATTATTTTACCATATATAACGAGACAATATCAAAGTAAAGATGTAATGAAAATACACACTCATATATTACTGTAGGAGTGGTTATAGATACCAACACCTCATTTCCATATTTGTCATTAGCTGTTTCCATCTCATGTTTGATTGTATCCTTACAAAAATAAAGCAGCATAGAAAGAACATGCCTCCTGTCTCTTTATTCTGCCTAAAGGAAGCACGAGAATGTAAGATACCTCCTCTCCAGAAACTTGGGAACCTTGCTCCTAACTTCAAGGAAATAGTCCACTGCAATGTACAAACCTGTCCAGTTTTCAAAACAAAAACCGCCTCAGGGTGTTTCCTGGATTTCCAAGTCTCACCAAAGCAAGGACTGACAATTCTTGCTTGGGCAAGACAGGCAGGAGGGAATCCCAATGAGGCCGCTTGAGAAGGAATCATGAGAAGGAATCACAGTCCTCCTCCCTCTATTCCTTTCCTATTGGCCATTGTAACCTCACCCCATCCTCCCTACCTTTACCTGGCTTGTGCTTTGAGCCCAGGTCTTCTGTTGAGAGACGGGGAAGGCAGGCTGGCCTGAGAAAACTATGCAGTCCTTGCGGTTCGACCGCCTGAAGCTCATATTCTTACCCACCCACCCTTTCTCTGCCAATGACAACAGGTGCCTGCTGTGCTTACTTTCTGTGCCCAGCTCTCCCTCCATAAGAGGTTCCAAAGGCCCCTGATACTTTGATAAGCTACATTTCAGCTAAAGGTGGATTGTTGGGGTGGCAAAGTGTTAGGTTCCCACAAGTCCCACCCTGGCCAAATGTTTTAAACTGTCGTTTTTTTGGTGGAGTCATAATCTTGAGAAATAATGGGGTCATGGTGGTCTCTTGTTCAGCTGAAGCATTGCCATCTGGGACAAGGGTGGAAACTTGTCAGAATCCACCTCAAGCCCTGTTTTTCTGTTGAGCTATAGACTGACTGTTAAGAATGTTGAGCACCCCCTCTGGGTGTGTCTCTTTTTAGAGAAATTACCTGTGGAAACACCTTTAAACCAGTGAAGAGCACCTATGCAGGTTTCTGAGGCCATGCCTCGCAACACACTAGCTAAAGAAAAGCTACACTGGGGACTGAAGAGATGGTTCAGTGGTTAAGAGCACTGGCTGATCTTCCAGAGGTCCCGAGTTCAATTTCCTGTGACCACATGGTGGCTCACAACCATCTGTAAATGGGATCTGGTGCCCTCTTCTGGTGTGTACTCATAAATAAATAAATGAAAAAAGAAAGGAAGAAAAGGAAAGGAAGGAAAGAGAAAGAAAGAAAGAGAGAGGAGAAAGCTACACTGCCTAAAATACCCAAAACCACTTGGTCCACATTCTACAACAAAATATACTTCCACACACCAAGAAACAGACCCACCAGGCATCTGTCTCTGCAGTTGCTTGCCCCTAACACTGGTCTTCAGAAGCAAACAGGCCCTATACACGTGGTCTAATCTCATAACAAATGTGTGCCCATCTTCCAGATAAGAAAAGCACAGGTTCAGAGCGATTCAGCTTGCTATGAGCTTGTTACACAGCTCATAGGAGAGAGGTCATTTTGGGCATATTATTATATGTCAGTTATGACACTGTACCTTCACAGAAATGGACATACCAGTAAGGAATGTCATCAGGATATTCACTAGTGTAGAAGACACCTGTTTATTGCATGACTGAGCTCAGGAGAAATGGGGTTACATCTCTGTCAGCGAGAAAGCATCATCAAGACAAGACATAACTTAGGTCTATCAGGGTGCGGAACTGAAGCAAGGTTGCCTGGGTTCATGTCCTGGGCAGGTGACAATGCACCAAGCTTGTCTTCTTCATTTTTAAAATGAGGTAGAATGGCTCATTTCAAAGTTGTGTGCATATGGCCACAGTCACAGGAGAGCTTAAGAGCTACTGGTAACGGGGAAACATGCAATGAGTGTTAGCAAGGCTTCTGTCTCTGCACTGGACATACTGTGTTGGTATCTTCCACTTACTCTATAAGCCACAGTGGGAATGGCTGCTACAGCCTTATAAACACCACTTCACAAAGATTAGGGATAAATAAGGGACAACTGTATAAAAAGTAAAACTTACTGAGGTAAAGCATGAGTAGCAGATTGAATTGATTTGTTCATTCAGTGGAACTCCTATGTTCCTGCTGGAGTCTCCTAGAGTGCTGGGATTATAGGCATGGTGCTACAGTACCTGGACAAACCATATTTAAAGATTAGAACTTGGGCCAGTGAAATGGTTCACTGGGTGAAACACATGATATGCAAATCCCAATCATTCCGATCCTTGGAACCATGTAAGGTAGAAGGAGAGAACCGACTCCCAAAAGTTGTTCTCTGACCACTGCATACATATTGTAGCCTGTGTGTTCCTACACTCACATTAATGGTGGTGCTGATATGGGGCATATCAGTCATAAGTACTCACAATTAGCCATGAAGAAATATGTACATAAGAACATAGCAATTGACTCAGCATAGATTTATAAAGCAGGTTTTTTAAAGAAGTTACACGTTGGGAGATAGCTCATTGGTAAAGTACTTGTCTTTTAAGCATTAAGACCTGAGTTTGATTCCCAGCACCTTGAGATGTGGGGCTTCATGCTTGTAACCTCAGTGCTGGGGAGGTATAGCTCTGGGGCTGGCTGCCCAGCCAGACTAACCTCATCAGTAGGTCTCAGGGAGAGACCTTGTTTCAAAAACCAAGTGAATGGCTCCTGAGAGATGACACAAGACGGATCTCTGCCTGTCATATGTTTATACACTTGTGTATACACACACAACACTCACATGTAACATACACACACAAAACCAGTAATGTTTTCCTCATCAGAGGAAGATACCAAATCGAAGGGTTAAAAGGAGAATGTTCTGAAAGGAGACAGTGGGGATGGTCGCACAGCCTCAATAGTGCATATGTGGGTAAAACTGGTGACTTCTAACTGGGTGAAGTGGCCTATACCTGCAGCTCTGTGGGAGCTACACAAGCCAGAAGGAAGCTTGAAATAAGTTTACAACCAGACTTGGCAACACAGCAAGATCCAGACTTAACAAAAGAAATAAACGAGAAAGGAGGGAGGAAGAAGGGGAATTTATTACTATGAATTTCACCATAGTAAAAACAAAACAAAAACCTACTTTCACAATGGGCCTCACTATAATAGCTCAACAGGAAATAAAGACCAAAATTCCTGCTGGGGCGTAAATGAGGGTACACACCTCAACCCCCAACACTGGGAGGCAGAGGCAGGTGATTTCTGAGTTCAAGGCCAGCCTGTCTACAGAGTGAGTTCCAGACAGCCAGGCTATACAGTAAACCCGTGTCAAAAGAAAGCAACCAAAACAAAGAACAGGGTTTGAAGACACACTTTCCTGTTTTAAAACCTAAAAAGTCTGCATAATCACCATCTAGATGAATAGAGGAAGATAAAGATCTTACTGTTTGTTGGACTTGCCAGGGCCCTTTATTCATATCTTGCTGACACTTGGTATCACTGCATTTTTATTATCATAAATGAAAACAAAGCTTGCTTTATCTGAGACATTTATGTCATATGGTGTATCAGCACATGTAGAGAAATATCAAAAGCTTGTCTTTCAGGACACGATTGCTTTTGCCTGTCTAAATGTAAGAACCAGCATCTAAAAATTTGTTAACCCAATGCATCCTGCCATAAGACATAATAACCAAGGACAAGAATCAGAAAATGTAATTATCTCCTTTTGCCAATCCAAGATAGATGCCAAAGGAACATTGCTCCGCCTGCTTTAAACTATTTGGGTTCAACATTTAATGTCATTGGTGTTAGGACAAGGAATGTGTGTTTAGTTTTAGGGAATTTGTGTGCCGGGGGGCACATGTGTGAATGTGTATACATTGTGTGTCTGATTGGAACTGAAGAATAGCGCTTCTTTTGCTTCCTGTGTCCAATGCCTAGAATAAGGCAAGCTTGAGTGTACACTGCAGGACAGGCCTCAGGAACAAGACAGAAAAAAAAAAAACTTAAGTAACAAATTTAAGGTAATTCATATCCCATGAGACAAAAAGTAAGTCCCTGCTTTATATAGAAACGAATAAGATGCTGTGTATAAGCCTTGTTAGGTCTCAAGACAAAACCTGATGAAAGCATGAAAGCATTGAGGGTTCCCAAGTTATATTTTCAGTTCGGCATTTGGAAAAGCTCAGCAAGGCCAGGGATGAAGCTGAATTATAAAGGGCCATGTGGATAGGCTGTCTGTTATGAACCTTTGTATACATTAGGAACCTGACACAAGCTCTGAACACTCAAACTCCTCATACAGCTTGTGTTCCTACATGTCAAATTGTTTTTTCTAGTTGTTGAAGCGTGTCCACAAACTAAAAAAGAAGACGCTATTTTAGAGTTTTAGATAGACCTGTCAAGAGATCACGAGGATCCCTTGAAGCAAACACCTCCTGGATAGAAAACCCAAGAAAAAAGACAACAAAAAATTTTTTTTTCAGGAAAAAGAAA